>JAKCPI010000528.1:0-58445 GCA_023213315.1 Euborellia annulipes | reverse complement strand
AAAGCGTATCCGACGTGTAGAGTCCGACGGACCGGGGGGTGTGTTGACTCAGGGTGAGCTCTGCTTCTTCTGCTGTCATCGTCGAGCCGATTGCTTCTGCTTATTATTTATTTATTTATTTATTTTTTTTTTTTTTTTTTTTTTTTTTGTTATTTATAAAAATTATTTTCTTTTCTCTTAAACATTATTTTTTTTATATTTATTTATTATTTTATTTATTTTTTTATTTTTTTTTTTTTTTATTTTTTTTTATTCCAAATTTCGTTTTAAAAAATTTTTTTTTTGATTTTCTTATAAAGTTTTTTTTTAAATAAATTTTTTTTTTTTTTTAATTTAATTTAATTTTATTTTTTATTATTTATTTATTTAATTATTTATTTATTTTTTTTTTAAATATAAATTTCGTTTTAAAATTTTTTTTTGATTTTCTTCTAAAGTTTTTTTTTTTTTTTAATAAAATTTTTTTTTTTTTTTTTTTTTAATTATTTATTTATTTAATTATTATTATTATTATTATTATTTTTTTTTTTTTTTTTTTTTTATATAAATGACGGACCACAGGAGATGGGGATAATCAAATGAAATTTTTCATCTATTTTTATAGTGAAAAAATTTAATTTAAAAGATAGGATAATAAGGGGCCAAGTTGCGTGCGATCTTATCTGAGCTGCACTCGGAACGATGCCTGGTGATGAGGATACGGCGAGCTGCCTGGTACGATTGAAGGCCTGCTAGTCGGCGGTGACGTTTCGGTGGCAGGGATCGACGTTTCGGTGGCAGCCGGACTCGGCGGACGTTTCGGTGATGCTCAGGGCTTGCCGAGTGTGCGGGGTTGCAACACGTCGAATAATTTATTTTCGACTCGTACAGCTCTGGCGTCGTCGTTGGCGATGGAGTGAATGCGAGCGGGTATGCTGGCTCCTCCAGTCGCTCCAATCAGGCCAAGAGGGACGTCGATATCGACGCCTCCAAGACTGGTGATGAGTGTGGTTGACTCCCTGGAGTCAAGATGTGAGTAGTGAATCCTTGGAGGTTTGGCTCCTCGGATCCACGAAGACGAGGTGGACGGTTCAGAGTCGCACAAGCAAAAGGATGAATGCCGGCCACTGCAGCGAGCCTCCTTGACTCAATTTGCTCGTTCCGGGAATAAGGGATCAGATCGACCTGCACTCAACTTGGCTTTGGCCTTATTATATATACAAATTTTATAAATTCCAGTAAATTACAAGGCAACACTCTCTTTAGCCGGCTCTGCGGGCACATTCCCCTCAGCTAATCCGTTAATAGATTTATTTTAATAGATTTTTTTTCTCTTATTTCTCTTTTTTTTTTTTTTATTTTACAATTATTTAACTTTTTATTTAAATAAAATATTTAAATAAAATTAATAAAAAAAATTCTACAGGGCCGCAGAATGCGGTCATGTTGCGATCCCCCCCTGGTTTTCATAAAATCAAACGCGCCATCCCCAGATGTCGGGTTTCATTTGACGCGGACACTCGCGAGACGTCGCCGTGGGCCGGCATCTGGACAAGATGATCTTGCTTGTCTTCACGGATAGGAGGGGTCGCTCGTGAGATGGAAGTAGTGGCCGCCGCTGGAGCAGACATTCTCGCGAAAACTAGAACAAAAATGCCGTCACGTGCAGCCACCTGTGGGCCGCTCCCCCACACTACCGCCAAGCACCATCAGCATGGAGGGAAGTAGGTTTTAAGGAGTAAGGTGTTATATATTCCCACTCCTTTATTGCTATGCACTTGTCCTAGTTCGTAGTCCCCGTCACCTAAACGGTTTATAACTCGATATGGTCCTTCATATAGTAAAAAGAACTTGGAAATTACTGAGTCCAGGGTAGATGATAGTTTGTTATTCTTCACTAGGACTAAGTCTCCCACCTGATAAGGGGCTTTAAAGGCTTTATCCTGCCTACGTCTATCATACTGCCTGTGGCATTCCTCTATTCGCGCTAGGGCGGCGCTGTGTAGCCTTTGAAAGTTGACCGTATTATCTGGGGGGAAGGGAAGAAATTTCTTTAACAGAATAAGGGGGGGTCTGTTCAACTGCAGGACTGTAGGGGGCAGCCGCGTTACACTGTGCGGGATCGAGTTAATGAGGGACTGAATATCGTCCAGGTGCACCGCCCAACTTGTGTGCTTCGCCGCCACGTAGGTGCGAAATAGGCGCGACAACTCCTTAAACACCCTCTCCACTGGATTGAGATTTGGGTTCCGGATGGCAGTGGTAATGTGCGAGATATTTAATTTATTCAGTCCTCCCTCCCATGTAGAGGACCGGTATTGTGTCCCTGGGTCTGTTATGAGTATTCGAGGGCGCTGGACCTCCTTTACATATTTAAAGAGGGTTCCCAAAATAACAGGGGCGGTGATCCTCTTTGTGGCGTATAGCTGAACATACTTCGTGAAGACATCCAAATAAGCCACGATGTATTTTACCCCACCCCGGGAAGGAGGCAAGGGGCCGTAAATATCGGTGGATATTATGTGCCCCTTACCCTGCGGCTTGACGTGCGGGATGCCCTCTCCCAAGTACTGCTGAGGGTGTTTTGCCTTCTGGCACACCTCACAGCGGCGTACCACGTCACGAATATGCCGTTTCAGCCGGCGGGCCTGCACCTCAAATTGCAGCCGGTAATAAGTTTTATTGACCCCGAAATGCCCCGTACTTTGATGAACGGCCTTTACTACGGCAGCGACAAGATGCGAGGGGAGTACAACGCGAAAATTGGGGATTGGGCCCACAGGCTTCACAAACAAAATATTGTTAATAAGGAAGTATCTTTTATCACTCATTCCCGAACTCAACTTATTCTTAATTACGGCTAACCCCACGTCCTTATCCTGCTCTATTCCAATATTCTTTAAGGGAATAATTAAGTCTTTTGGGAAGACCACCTTGACCGGGGCCACGTTGAGAGTTAACTCGGGCACGACTGGTCGACGGGATCTACTCAAGAGGTCGGCTATCTTATTAGTTTTTCCACTAATATGTTCCACGATCAAATCATACTCACTGATGATGGACAGCCACCTCTTCAGTTTCTCCGTGGCCGGGTTTGCGGAGGACTGAATAATCGAGAGTGGCTTATGATCAGTGCGCGGAAAAGAGGCGAGGCGTTGCCGGGGTCGAGTTTTTTAATATTTCTGCTCTAATAAGCGTAAGCACTTCCTGACTAGGCGTAGCTAAGGAGGGATGGTTGCGAGATACTTGTTCTTGCAGCCGTTTAATTTGCTGGGTCTGACTGGTGGTTAGTGCTTCCAGCCGCTCGATTCCCCCCCTTACACTGTATTTGACAGGTCAGATCATGTCTGTTTTCCTGTGCCTGCTGCAAGCTGTGCAATTGATCCCCGTGTTGTTGTACATGTTCCTCCAATTGAGCCACGGTGGCCTGCAGCAAGTTTTGTTCCCGTCCCAGGGTGACTTGGCTGTGGCCCATCTCCGCCACCTGCTCTTCCAGCCTGACTACATTTTTCTGCCTTTCCTGGCATTGTGCCCGCACCTGCCCGATTTCCTCCTTCAACCCGCCAATAGTAGCCACTGCCTCCTCTATCGCCCTTAACCGAGCCCCCACCTCGACGCTATTTGCTTCTAGCTTAGTTTCCAGCCGGGCACTTTCTGCCTTTATTCCCGCCAATATCGCTTGCAACAGGGAGTTCTGATCAAATGTTTCCTGCGTGCGGTCGGGGTCAGTCACTCTAGGGCTCGGGCTACCGACAGGGACAGAGGAAGGGGTTATGCCGACGGTACTCACCCGGGGTGCAGGGGAGGGGCCCACAGCCGCTGGACTGCTTCTCGCGAGCGCCGTCGCGCCGGTTTCATCATCGGGGACGTTCTCGCCGATATTCTGGGTCTGCTCCGAGCCGGCTAGCACCACCGACTCCCTTCTCACGGAGGTCGTAACGCTCGCACTGACTGCTTCCCCGGTGGTTTGGGACGATATTTGCGCTGCCTGCATTCCCACGGCGTCGCCTCCCAACGGCCCGGCGTCGTCAGACTCCCGAACAACTCCATCCGTTTCGGTGCCTCGTCGTAACATTGCCGTTTCGGTATCAGGGATCCCAGCTCCTCCACCACAAAGCGTATCCGACGTGTAGAGTCCGACGGACCGGGGGGTGTGTTGACTCAGGGTGAGCTCTGCTTCTTCTGCTGTCATCGTCGAGCCGATTGCTTCTGCTTATTATTTATTTATTTATTTATTTATTTTTTTTTTTTTTTTTTTTGTTATTTATAAAAATTATTTTCTTTTCTCTTAAACATTATTTTTTTTATATTTATTTATTATTTTATTTATTTTTTATTTTTTTTTTTTTATTTTTTTTTTATTCCAAATTTCGTTTTAAAAAATTTTTTTTTGATTTTCTTATAAAGTTTTTTTTTAAATAAATTTTTTTTTTTTTTTAATTTAATTTAATTTTATTTTTTATTATTTATTTATTTAATTATTTATTTATTTTTTTTTTAAATATAAATTTCGTTTTAAAATTTTTTTTTTGATTTTCTTCTAAAGTTTTTTTTTTTTTTAATAAAATTTTTTTTTTTTTTTTTTTTTTTTTTAATTATTTATTTATTTAATTATTATTATTATTATTATTATTATTTTTTTTTTTTTTTTTTTTATATAAATGACGGACCACAGGAGATGGGGATAATCAAATGAAATTTTTCATCTATTTTTATAGTGAAAAAATTTAATTTAAAAGATAGGATAATAAGGGGCCAAGTTGCGTGCGATCTTATCTGAGCTGCACTCGGAACGATGCCTGGTGATGAGGATACGGCGAGCTGCCTGGTACGATTGAAGGCCTGCTAGTCGGCGGTGACGTTTCGGTGGCAGGGATCGACGTTTCGGTGGCAGCCGGACTCGGCGGACGTTTCGGTGATGCTCAGGGCTTGCCGAGTGTGCGGGGTTGCAACACGTCGAATAATTTATTTTCGACTCGTACAGCTCTGGCGTCGTCGTTGGCGATGGAGTGAATGCGAGCGGGTATGCTGGCTCCTCCAGTCGCTCCAATCAGGCCAAGAGGGACGTCGATATCGACGCCTCCAAGACTGGTGATGAGTGTGGTTGACTCCCTGGAGTCAAGATGTGAGTAGTGAATCCTTGGAGGTTTGGCTCCTCGGATCCACGAAGACGAGGTGGACGGTTCAGAGTCGCACAAGCAAAAGGATGAATGCCGGCCACTGCAGCGAGCCTCCTTGACTCAATTTGCTCGTTCCGGGAATAAGGGATCAGATCGACCTGCACTCAACTTGGCTTTGGCCTTATTATATATACAAATTTTATAAATTCCAGTAAATTACAAGGCAACACTCTCTTTAGCCGGCTCTGCGGGCACATTCCCCTCAGCTAATCCGTTAATAGATTTATTTTAATAGATTTTTTTTTCTCTTATTTCTCTTTTTTTTTTTTTTTTATTTTACAATTATTTAACTTTTTATTTAAATAAAATATTTAAATAAAATTAATAAAAAAATTCTACAGGGCCGCAGAATGCGGTCATGTTGCGATATTTTACTTTCTTTAAGAATTTTCAAACAAAAAACTTTTTTAAATAAATTAATTTTTTTTTTTTTTTTGTAATTATAAGTTACTATTTTTCAATTGCATGGAAAGTATTAATATCATGGAACGAGTGGTTAAGCGGGTAAGCTAAGGAACAGGCGTTCATGTTTCGTTGCCAATATCTTCGTTCTGGGGTAAAAATGTGAAAAGAAATCTCGCCTCATTACAAAGACAGGTATTTTAGAGGATTTTATGTAAGTAGCTTTATAAAATGTAGTCCAGTATTAATTATTAAAATTTTAATGAAGAATAGAAATGGCCATGGTGATGTTTGAATAAGGAACGTAATGAGCAGGACAGCCAGCAGAAATAAAAAACTTTTATATTATTATTTCGTTGATGTTTCGGGAACGCGTCGCTCCCATCTTAAGGACCTATGGCCATTGAATATTTATTAATTTAGTTTACAAATAATTACACTTATTTTGATTATAAAAATGTGATCATAAAATGCTTACGAAATAATTGTCGCAAAATAGATGAAGAATTTTATAATGTACTGGTATATACAAAAATTCTCCATCTATTTTGCAATACTTATTTCGTAAGCATTTTATAACCAGATTTTTGCAAATAACATAACTACGAAATAATTGTCCCTAAATAGATGGAGAATTTTTGTATATACCAGTACATTATAAAATTCTCCATCTATTTTGCGACTATTTGTAAACTAAATTAATAAATACTCGAAGGTCATAGTTCCTGAAGATGGAAGCGTCGCGTTCCTTAAATGTCGACGAAATAACATAATAATTTATTTCTGCTGGCTGTCTTAAAATTGTAATTTTTTCCAAACAAAAAAAAAAAAAAAAAAAAAAATTATTGACAAGTTTCTGTTAATAAAAACGCGTCCTGAGGAAGAAATGTAATCTAATAAAAGACAACAGGATTTTGGCTTGTATAACTTGTCACACCAGATTGTTTTGTGTCAACATATTATTAGTTTCCGGTGATATATTATTAGAATTCAAGATGTATTGTACAATTTTTTTTTTTTTTTTTTGTTTTTATAAAAAACACTCACACTTTTTTTTCATTCAAGCTCACACTCAAACATTCACAGTCTTTTCTGCAACTCAGGCCATTTCAATCTCCTAGCTATTTTGGTTATTGAGATATTTTGTTCACATACGGACCATTTGGTATCCAAATGGCTTAAATAAAATCATCGGACTGCTTGGGATCCGAACCCGCGACCCTTGGATTTGAAGGAGGGCGCGCTACCAACTACACAGAGCCCGAGGGCGATGTAAAATTTATATATATATGGGAAAATATTTATATTTTGTTACCATCGCAACCATTTCTCCTATCTTTACTATGAAGCACAAGAGTTCTTCTTTTAGGGCGATGAGAATACACATTTTAAAGAGCATCTAAAAAATAATTGATTTATGAATTTTAATCAAAATCGTTGAGCAAATTTTGAGAAAATCGAAAAAAAACTGAAAAAGTACATCTGTAAAGTACTAGTGCTTTTTGGCCGATATTGTTCAAAAGTTTCATGTCCCAGGGGACTGACTAACTTAAATATAAAATTTCAACCTTCTAGCTATTTTGGTTATTGAGATATTTTGTTCACATACAAAGCATGTTACGAAAACCACTTTTTTGAATTCAGGCGATTTCAAAACCACCAAAATCTTGACATCGAATATTTGGCATGAATCCAATACTTTCTCACTATATATATATATATTAACAAATTCTATTCATGTGCTGATTCAGGCGAGATTTATATCAATAAAATTGACTTTGCAGCTTCTTCGCCCTAGACGGATGGTTGGTCAAAAAAATTATAAAAACATTGTTTCTATTTTAATTTTAGTTATTATTGGTCAACTGCCTTGTACAAGTATCAGTTTCGATGCATTCATCATCCTCAGGACCTATAATATAATGTTACATTCAAATTTTAATATTAGATTTTATAACATTTTGATTAGCATTTTTTTATATATAAATACAGTATAATATTATTAATACACAATTTTAAATTATTTTGAAAAAGTTAAAAATACAAAATTATAAAATTAATTAATCACATCTGTTAATTATATAGCCTATAATTGGTTTAAATTTGTTAAATGTTGTAATTACATACCTTAATAACTAAAGAATCTATTTTGAAATTGTATAATACACCTTGTCATATACTGGACAGTTATTATGTCCTTAATGGCTATAAAATATATATGGTTTTTAGGATCTAAAAGAAACCTTATTCAATTAGTTACATTTCGATATTAACATTATGATTTACAAAAGGTCAACGTCTACGGCGAAGAAGCTGCAAAGTCAATTTTATTTATATTAACAAATCTCTATAGGTAAGAGAAAGTTAAACTATCATAGACAACCGATATTTTTTTCCTAAATGAACTCAACCCTTTTTCTATCTTATTCAATTTTTTAATCTATTAAATTCATATATTTATCTATTTCTTCTAGGCTAGTCTAAAAGATATGAAAAAAATTAGATATCCTATTTGTGTGTGCGTTCTTTGGGGACCCTTATGTCTAGCACCCTCTATAGGGGGCGGAGCCCCCCCTTCATTGCATCTAGTTCTCTGCGTCAGCGTTGAGAAAGGGAGAAAAAAAAAAGGTTCGAGTTAAAAGGATTGAGAAAACGATCGAAAATCGACCAAAAGAGAGAAATGAAGAAAGGAGGATCTGGAAGGGCAACCGATAGGCAATCAAGGGACAAAGAGAAAAAAACAAGAATGAAAAAAAAAAAAAAATTACTTGGTTGAAAATGAAGTTAGCGTAAAATTCATTTTAGAAATCCTAAGACCGTTCTGTTCTTCTTGTTCATATATTTTTCTATTTTTTTTCTACCCAATATTTGTTCATTTAAAAGAAAAAAAAAAAAAAAACTTTAAATTAAAATTTTTTAATTAAATTCCGTAGCAAAAAGAAAAAAAAGCCAATTTACTTATTTATTATAAATTAATTCAAAATAAAATCCCTAGGGTCTCTTGTCAAAAAATTTATTTCCTGTTTTTTTTTTTTCAATTTCTCTTACCCTATTTATGAAATATATAGAGAGAAAATATTGCGATCATGTCAAAAATTCCATGTCGAGATTTTGATGGATATACACGTTTTGAGCTTCCCTGAATCCAAAAAAAGCGATTTTCGTAACATGGTCTGTCTGTGAGTCTGTCAAGGGCGGATACAAGGGGGGTAATTACCCCCCCCCCCACCGAGATTTGAAAAAAATTGTATTTTTAATATAAAATTTTAAAAAGTAATACTTAATAATTTGATTTGTATATATATTCTGGTAAACAACTACAGAATGCACCTTAAATTACCGATAATAAGAAAAAAGGTTGAAATTTTATATTTGAGTTAGGTACCTCCTCAAGGGGTGAAAATAATATTTTGAACAAAATCGGACTAAAAGTACTAGTACTTTTCTTTACTGATATACTTTTTAAGTTTTTTTTGCGATTTTCTCAAAATTTGCTCCAACGATTTTGATTAAAATTCATAAATCAACTATTTTCTAGATGCTCTTTAAAACGTACAACAGTGAAAATTTTCGTGAAAATTGTTTGAAGTACACTCTGCTGATGTGTAAGCATTCGTAGCTCAGCACCATCTATGAATCGGGTGGTCAAGTTTGGAACTTAGGTGCTAAGGGCAATATATCCCGACACAAAAAATCTGGTGTGACAAACACAGTACACAACTTTCTCTCGTCGAAGGGTAAGAGAAAGTTGTGTGCTGTGCGACCATCACACCAGATTTTTATTTTGGTACATTAGAAGATTTCGGCTTCTCAACTCTTCATCATTTAATTTGTTTAGATAATTATTTAAAAAAAAAATTTTTTAATTACTCAAGAGGTTTTTCATCTCATTTTTTTTATATTAGATATGATTAAATTTGAATGGGTGACAAAGCCAGAACTTTGATTGAGATTTTTATTATAGTTTTTATAACATAAAAGTATTTATTCTCATTCATTTTATTAAAGGCCATAAATTTTACCCTTCCTCGGTAATAAAGCGATTCTTTTAGAGCTCCCGTTATTTCCTGGAACTACTTCCTTTTTACCCAGAACAAAACTCGGTCAGGAAGGTCTCCGAATCAGCTGATTCATTTATTATAAAGGGAAACTGCGAAAATATTGGCTGCTGGGACTTCAGTTTACTATCACAATAAAATATTTATTACAAAGGAAAATAAATTGACCCAAGAGATATTATTAGATATTTAAACTATTTTCACAAAAAAAAAAAAAAAAACTACCAGTACCCATATTCAATAATTTAAACTTTATTAAATTTTTTACATTAACTTTATTTATTATTTTCTCTTTCCTATATGAATATAAATAGATAGAAAGTAATGGATTCATGTCAAAAATTCGATGTGGATATACACGTTTCAAGGTCCCCTGAGTCCAAAAAAGTGATTTTCGCAACACGGTTTGCCTGTGTGTGTGTGTGTGTTGCTGTGTTCTATTTTAAGCATGAAAGAATTGAGTTACGAGGTTGAAATTTTATATTTAAGTTAGTTAGTCCCCTGGGTCATGACATGAAGCTTTTGAACAAAATCGGCCAAAAAGTACTAGTACTTTACTGATGTACTTTTTCAGTTTTTTTTTTTTTTTTTTTCAATTTTCTCAAAATTCGCTCTAACGATTTTGTTTAAAATTCATTGAAAAAAAAAGTGTTTTTTTATAAAAAAAAATCTTGAATTTTAATAAATTGCCGGAAACTAATTATATCTCGACATAAAAAAATCTGGTGTGACAAGCACAGAACACAACTTTTTCTTTTCAAATGTATGAAAAAGTTGTGTGCTCTGCCAGATTTTTTTAAATTTGAGTCAAGGACCTTTTCGGCATCTAAGGCCATTTAGACCCTATTTATTTCAAATTATTGGTATTCAATTAATTTGAAATAAATTATTCTCTCTGGAACGGGAAGCGGCTCAGGTACAAGAATACCTTAACTTATAGTGTAATAATTTACATTCAAAATTTTTTTAATTTTATTTCATATGGGCTAAGAAAAATGATATTTGTTTAATAATGGAACCCGCAACTCAACTACAAATTGATTCATGGTATATAAATTTCGTTTAAATCTAAATCATAACCAACTATCTAACTAGAAATAAATAAATATCTAAAATGACAAGGATGGATAAAGGGAAATTAACTTCGTAGAGCATCTGGCAAAGGTCTGTTGAGTTTGAGTCAAGATGGAGCAATATGAGCAAACAAACAAAGGCCACTCTATTAATTTCAGATTAAAATGAAATGTCAAAGTGACTACATACAGTAAAGTCCCTTACTTTTATATAAAAGGCTCCTTAGGCCTACTTTTCCGAAGTCTCTATGCAATTATGCAAGTGAATATAAAATTTCTACTTTAGAGAGAGTTAAAAACATTTAATGAGAGATCTTTTATTTATGAAATTGAGAAAATTGTAATACACTATTTTTTACATATATACACAGTATATACGGTAACTCAGCGCATATAAGACATTAACGATACTGGTATTTATTAATAATATATATATTGGGGTCCAGGCATATATATTTAAGCCATTTGGTATTCAAATGTCTTAAATTAAATCATTGGGCTGCCTGGGATCCGAACCCGCGACTCTTGGTATACAAGGCCAGCACGCTAACCCCTACACCAAGGCCCGAGGGCTGAGAAAATTTTAAGAAAGAAAATCAATTTTCTGTTCTGTTCAGACACCAACCATCATTCTTTGGACTATTCTTTTAATCGAGACTTAATTAATTTTTAATTAATTTCGCTAATTGTACGTATTATATTTGTTAAATTTAAACATAAGTTTTGTTTATTTAATGAAAGAAGAATTTGCTGTGATTTAACAAAATTAAAATGGGACTGTCAATTAGAATAGAATTTCAAATCAATCATCATTTATTTTCAGAATCTATTTAAAAAGTTAAAATTCCATATTTAATTTGTTATTTTTCCCATTAATTTGGATTTTCAAATTTTACAAAAAGACTATTACAGTAGAGCCTTGAAAATCAGGCCTAAACGCGACAGGCCCTATGCGGGATTCTAAAAATGCCGGATTACTCCAAACATTTAATATAATACAAAATTTAATATTTATCTCTTGTAAAAATCTGTTAAGAAACTTGTTTTCTTAAATTACCCCTTTTTTTGCTGCAATATCGGGAAGAGGTGGCTTTTCAACACGCCGGACTAGCCGGTATGCCGGTGTATCGAATCCGAATTAGCAAGACTCTACTGAATTTGGTTTTATTTCTAAAGAAAGAAGCTCTTGGGTTCATTTTCCGTGTTAGGGTCAATTTTGTCAGAAGTATATCCTGAATCAATATTTATTTTATTATTATAACTAGTACTCCATTAAAAAATATTCTTTTGAAATCACATTGTGAATAATTCTTAAATATGAAAAAATTTGATTAAGAAAAGAAATGCTTTGGCGCTTCTTTACGTTTTTGGTGGCTCAAAAAAAAAGTGTTATGCTTCTTCAGTTTGGTGTATAGAAATAAGTCTTGGAGTGGCCCCAGGGGCGTAGTATTCACTGATAGCTTTCTTTCATCGAACAACGCCCTCCCGCACCCTTCCCTCACCCTTTATACATATAACTTTCACAATTACAAAAAAATTGGATTTTCTGAAGGGGGTGTTGCCTATACTCCCTGGATGCAGGGAACAATGATATCAAAAGTGGGCCCGAGCGGTTTCTGCCTCCAAGTTTTTTCATTTTTTTATGAATACTTGGTCTCTCACTTGAAGAGAGGTGGAAAAAAATAGAAGATGAAGAGAGGGAAAGAAGGAGTTGCAGCATCCAGGAATCCATTGGGAGTTTCGAACCGGATATGCCATCGCTTTTATCCTATCTCCCATTCGTTTCTTTTAAACATGATCCCTTTTTCGAATATCAATATATTTATAAACTATTCTAGACATATTTCACTATGACGCACCAAATATATTTTTATTTAATCGTGTGTTAAAATGAAAATAAATTGAAATGAATAAAAGAAAAAAAAAAAAAAGAAATAAAATGCGAAAAGCATCTGGTGGCTCATTTGGAGAGAAAATTTTGGAATTATTCCAAAGGAGAATAGATAAATTATAGATCTATATACAAAAAAAGTTTATAGACTCGGCGAATATAACTTTTGGTTAGAATAGAGGATAATTAAAAAAAAAAATCTGGTGTGACTGGTCGCACAGCACACAACTTTCTCTTACCTTCGGCAATTGAAAGTTGTGTTCTGTGCTTATCCCACAGATTTAGTTTCTGACAGGACGGTACATTCAGGATGTAAAATTTATAAACATTGAAAAATATTTATAAATAAAAAATTACATATATCGTGGTACAATATTTTAGATATTATATACTACAAAGTCATGAATAAAATGTAAATATGGCAACATCGTTTCCATGGAGTGATGACTTAAAATTTTCGAATAAAATATCATTTTTCAACTTCTAAAGTTTCACGAGAAAGCTGAAAAAATTTCATAAAAAAGTTACGTAAAAAATAAACCAAATTTCAAGAAAAATTTTTTTATAACCAAAAAAAAAAAAATAGAAGCAATCGTCGGCACATCTTGAAATTAGGGGGGATAATTGTAGAATTAGTTGAAGTTTTTTTTTGAGTTAAAAAAAAAAATGGTCGATTTAAAATTAGGGTTTTTTCAAAAAAACTGAAATATTTCATATATCCGGGCTTCTGAAATAATTTTTGTATTTTTTTCTGAAAACTACATTAAAAAACAAAATTTTTATAGCCTTGCGGGGTTCCGAAATATCAATTTTAAAATAAGTTATAGTTATTTGAAAAAAAAAGAGCAATTTTTTCAAAAATCCATAACTTTTTTTAGTTGGGTAAAAAAATTTGAAAAATTCTCAAAAACGTCTTTTAAGGGGTAGAAAAAAAGATAGGAAATTTTCAGCGAAATCCGCGGGGGTCAGGAAAAAAAATTTGTCGATTTGGCAAGGAATGACCCATATTTATTACAATACATATATAGGGAAGAGAGAGTAAAAATGTAGGAAATTTATTTAAATATAAGTATTACTGAAATCAATGATGAATAATTAAACTAAGTTATATATTTTTTTAAAGGATAATTATAAATTTTTATTTTCTTATGTCAATGCGGGGTCGGCACTTTTATTTATTTATATTAATAAAAGAGAGAAGCCGTTACTCGGCTTGACACTTGATGGAAGTAAGATGTTACGTACTCACTGAGTGGAGAAATCTTTATCACATAATATAAAATTTATCAATGCACATAAAATACAGATGATTTGATTTAGATTAAAATTGACAGCATAGGGAAGGAGAGAGATAGAGGCTGGCACACAAAGAACTTCGCCGATTGCAATCGTCCTTTTGCCCTCCCCTTTTATTATATAGAGGGTGTATAGATAGTTTATTCACAAAACAAGAAACCAATTTTGTTTAAGGGATGAGGAGAGGGGGGGGCTATTTTTATATATATCCCTATTCAAAACTTTCTCGTGAAAGTAAAAGCTATAAAGGTTTCCCCGGAATCGAAACATGTTTGTTTAGTGGCCAAGTAAACTTTAGAAAATAGAAAAAAAAATGCTGCAATTTATATTTCGTATCGATTTGGGTTGTAGGACAGACAGGCTTTGACGAAATCTCATTTAAACTTAAAATTAGAAAAAAATAAATAGATAAATAAATAAATAACAAGAGGGAATGAAACCGATAAACAACACACAAGCTACATACAAGAGGAGATATTATCTTCAATTCTTGAATAACCAAAATCCTTTTAGGAAATATAATCTTATTATATAGCGAAAAATTACATTTTCGAGATAAGGCCACATAACTCGGATGATCTGGATTTTTTTTATATATCAAGGTAAATCATAATTTATAAACAAATTTTTATAAAAGTGATGTTATAAAAAAAAATAAATCATTCATAATCTTTTTATATATGTAGTATTTTCTTGGTTTTATAATTTAGTATAAGAGTTAAAAAATATGATATAATCAAATTACCTCTCCTTACTTTACTATATTATACATGTATATATGAAGTGCATTTTTTTTTCTCTTTTCTTTCTCCTTTATGATATATTCATTTTATTCATTTTTAGTATAATCATGAATGAAAAAAAAAATTTAATTCAATTTGAAGTTTTTTTTTTTTTTAATTAACAAGAGATATGCCTATACTATTTCAGAATTAAAATAGAACAATGAGTTCATCATAATTGACAGAACTCCTTATTTTATATGATTACATTAGATGATACAAGAGTGTGACGTCATAAGGGATAGAGATTTTCTTCCAAAAACAAGATATATCCATTATCTGTAATAATTCACTCAATATACACCCAAATAAAACTCGACTTGGAAAATTAAGAAGTATCTTTTTTTTATTATTTAAAATAAATAGTCTTATAGTGAGAAAGTATTGCGATCATGTCAAAAATTCGAGATCGAGATTGATGGAAATACACGGGTGTCTAAGGAAAGATACAAATTATTAAAATAAAAATAAAATAATAAAGTTTTTCAATTTTTTTTTTAACAAGCAATTATTTGTTTAAATCAAATCCTTCTTGCAGACTTTTGTTTTAAATTTTCAGAGTACCAACCCATTTTACTTACACATACACGCATGCACACATTTATATACATACATTTGGCCTCAGCTTTTTTTTTACGGAAAAATTGGGCCTCGCATCAAAAAAGGTTGGGCACCTCTGAACTACGGTATTTATTTATTAGATGCTTTTTAAAAGGTAGATAAGTTTTTTCCTAAAACGTGTTTGAATTAATAAAAGATAATATAAAAAAAAAATATTCTCCCCTCCGAAGTGAAATTTTAGGTCCGTCTTCAACCCTCCACTACGCCGTAATTGATATATTGAGATTTATAGTGGGAGGAGTTCAACAAAATGTTGAAAGTCTGTCTTCTATGTATTAACTAGAGAAAGAAAAGAATTAATTTTAATTAAATAAAGAATAAAATAGGATTCTTTTTTTAGAAAAAATTATATTCTAATCCTTTTCTTTATTCTTCATAGCATAGTATGTATAAAAAAATAATTTAATCAAATAAGAAGCGACTCCAAAAAAAAAGGAAAGGAAAAAACACAAAGAAAAAAGAATAAAATATTTTATTAATTTTTTAAATTCATTTAGATGTTGTTTTTTTTGTTGTTCTAATATGATATTGAATATTATTACAATAACCGAATAACAAGGTTTTGCTCTAGAACAGTTTGAGAATTAGGTAATTCCCCCATACTACACGGTATCCTATAACATGGTTTCACTCTACATGAGAATTGGGTAATTTCTGTGTATAAAAAGTTTGACACAATGGGCCCATACTGGGGGCCTAAATGTATGGATCTTCAAAAGAGGGAGAATCATGCCCAAGTAATATCTATAATCTATCTGTACATGCCGTAAACTAAATATATGTCGACATAAAAATCTGGTGTAACAAGCACGGAACATAATTTTAAATTATCGAAGGTAAAACAAAAGTTGTGTGATGTGCGATCAGTAAGACCAGATTTTTTAGTTATTTGTATAATCCACATTTTGTGATATTTCACTTGAAATTCATTAAATTTATTGTGAAAATATCGTAATTTCACTGAAGATCGATTCCTGGTAAAATCTGTCAATTTTTCTTTGAAGGAGATTTTATTGGTTTTAAATGCATGTTTTCTTAGAGTTGTTATTAAAAGAGAGGATTTCCTTATTAGCTCGAATTTTAGTTGTTTTCACAATAAATTAAATGAATTTCAAGTGTAATATCAAAATATGTAAACCCGAGGATTATGAATAAAATCGGTCAAAGAGTACTAGTACTATACTGATGTACTTTTACAGTTTTTTTTTACGATTTTCTAAAAATTCGCACTATTGATTTTGATTAAAAATTCAAAAATTATTTCTTAGATGCTCTTTAAAATGTATATTCTCATTTTGGACTCAACATTGTTTGAAGCACACTTTACTCTTGTACTTCATTGGAAAGACAAAGAGATTGGTTGCCAAAATATAATACCGTAGCGCCTGAATCTAAACAAAAAATCTGGTGTGACAAGCAGAGGACACAACTTTGAATTACCGAAAGTAAGAGTTTTGTGTGTGATTATCTGTATTTTCCCTTTAATTTTCCCATAATAAATGTATTTCATTTCTTAATAATCAATCAATCATTATTTTTAAATTATTTAAGCTTTATCATTTATGAAGGAGAGAAAGAAAAAAAACAACAAAAAAAAAAGATAATTTAAAGAAATTTATTCGTTTGTAATTCGATTTATGCTTCATTGAATGTTTCATAAATCATTCAATTGTCTTTTTAAAAATTATATATAATTTACTCGCTTTTAAAAGAAAACACTTTTTATGTTAATCAATTCTTATATAAAAAAGCAGAAAAAAAAGGAGACCATTAAAATTAAATAAGAAAGACCGAAAATCGCTGCAAGTTTTATAAAATGACTTGGACTAACGAGTTTGAGGAAGGCAAAAAAAAAAAATATGTTTAACAGAATATTGAGAAAATTAAAAGAAAATAGAGAAATAATTGAGAACACAGCTGGATGTAACATGTTGTCTTTTTCTTTAGCAATTTCTTTTCTTCTCTGAAGGACTTTTGGCTCTAATTTGATTTCTAATTAGCTCTATAGCTCTTTCTAGTTTCTATCTCATTTTCCATCCAACATCTTCTTACTAACTCTTTGGGGTAGGTACCCCTTTTTGGGGGTTGAGGGGGCAGTTGGCGTTTGCCGAGCTTTCCGAGGGGTGGGCCCTTTCCCGCCCCATACCCGTAAACCTCCCAGAGGCCAACTTTATAATTACTTCAGATATTATCGAAACGTCCTCTCTCTGTCGCTCCCGGATTCAGAATCCCGTCTTGTGCACGCTTTTCCAGTTTCCAGTTTGTCTATATATGTAATTATATTAACTGCACAGAATCATCCGGCATTCCAATCCAGCTCATAGCACACAGTTAAGACCGAGCACACTCACAAATATATTCTTATACACACACAAACACACACACATATATAAATTTGGGGTGTGCTATTCGCAAGAAAAGGGAAGGTTTTCGGGTGAAAAGTGATCGTTTGTTTTCAACACGAATTTAATCAATTTAACCATGCAATCTCTAATTGGAAGACATTCATTTTTGCTTTCTTGCTAAAATATTATATTTCGACACAAAATTTCAGATTTTAATTTATTTATGAATTTTAATTAAAATCGTTGGAGCGAATTTTGAGAAAATTATTGCTCTTTAAAATATATATTCTCATTTTGCCATTGAAGTCTTCTGGAGACCACTACTCTTGTACTCCATAGAAAAGATAGGAGAAATAGTTGCCATGGTAAAAAAATATAAATATTTTCCCATACATATAAATTTTACATCTTGAAATTTGAATGTACCGTACTGTCGGGAACTGAATACATGTCGACACAAAAAAATCTGGTGTGACAATCACAGAATACAACTTTCGATTACCGAAGGTAAGAGAAAGTTGTGGGCTGTGAGGCCACTCACACCAAATTTTTTTATTATTATAATATGCATTTCACACATTTTCTTTTATAAACTTATAAAACATAACTTAAGCAGTCATATTTTATTCTCTAAAATATTTATTTAAAAATGAAATAAATATCTACATCATATTTCTTCTCATAATAAAACATTCGATTCCGGAATGTTTAATTTTAAGAAAAAAAAAAAAAAAAAAAATGAAATGACTGGAGAGAGATGATTATAAAGAAAGAAATGAGGTTTCCGCCAACGAATGAAACAGAAAATAGTGAGGGTGCAAAAAGATAATTAATTTTTTTATCCGTTGGCTGAAACCTCCCTTTCTCTCTCTCTCTCTTTTATAATTCATTAAAAATTTTTGTCACGTTAAGTTGCGGTTATAGAAATCGATATGAGGAGAGAACAATTTGGCCACGCCTGAGTTTATCTTTATTTTAGCCATTTTCAGATACTTATTATTATTAAATTTATCTAATAGTCATTTTTAGTGCGAGGTACTTTAAAAACTCTTAAAATATTTAAAAAAATGCTTATAAATATTAAATAACTTTTTTAAATTCTCTAAATATTGATAAAATCAGGAAAGAAAAAGAGGTAGGATTATAAAAAAAAATTTATTTTGTTATAGCTTCAAACATATTTCTACTGACATTAAATTTTTGATTTTATTAGTCTTAAATCCATTGACGAATTTCACTTTCATAATATTTTTTTGTCGATTAAAAAAATGATTAATCGAGGTCAAAAGTTGAAACGCCAATTATAGACATAAAAAAAAAAAAGTTTGACACATCTCAGTGGTCATCATTCGATGGAACAAATCAATCGGTGCGAAGTTGATGTATTAATATTTGTTCTGACATAAAGGGACGAACGGACAGACAACAAATCAGGTGTGGGTGATGCGGCTGCTACGACGGCCTCCATACATTCCTTCTGTCTAAGTCGGTTCATGGTGTTGACGGTGGACAGACCACAAACCCGTCCGGTTCAGTTGCCTCAAATTGGTTGGTGTTCTGCTCTGGACAAGACATACCCGGAACTATCACAGCTAATTTGCTTTTTTTTTCTAATTAACCTTGCATTATCATTTGAAATGAAATGGAAACAAAAAAATATTATTCTTAAAAATTGTAATCAAACATAGAAAGGAAATTAAGACTGATTGAAAAATTTGTTGTTTTTTTTCCTGGTATTTGATTCTTATTCGAACGCAGGGTGAATTGGGAGAAAATGTGGCGTAACAAAAACGCGTTCCTAACAAAAATGCCTTCCCAGCGCCCGAGTGACGGCGGAGGAAGGCGAGATGAGCCGAAGTCTTGTTGAGGCCACGCCCGCCTTCTGCTCTTTATTTACTTCTATTTACCGAAGGCAGGGGCGTATATAAGGGGGGGGGGGCCGAGAGGGCCCGCCCCCCCCCCCCCCCCCCCGAAATTTCCCAAACACATATACATATATAGGGATATGCAGACATTAGCGCAACAAATTTTTCCGCAGGATGGAAAACTTTGGTTCCGCAAAGGAAAAAATGTTCTGTAAAAAATTTCGTGTGAAAAAAAATTTAGTTTCTTAAAAAAAAAAATTTTCCGCAGAAAAATTTTCAGTTCGGGCCCCCCCCCCCCCCCCGAAAAAAATTTCTATGTACGCCCCTGACCGAAGGCAAGCAAGAGGTTCCAGCGGGCCCAGGTCCCCGGCTAAACAGGAAGCCTTCCTTTGGTGGGATTTCCGTCTATTTAAATAATATTCATATTAAATTATATTCTGAGTTGAAGAAAAGGCGTGAGGAACTTGGTTCCTGCCGGGGCTCCTACGACCTTACACGTTTGCTTTTTAATCTCAATATTCTCACCAAATTGTACTGTATTAAGAAAAATTTTAAAGCGATGAAATATCAAAGGAAAGTATTGTGACTTTAAAATTTAAATACAATACAACCATGATTTGCAAAAATTAGTTCGCCCTTGACCTATGGCTCAGAGGTAGAGCATTAGGTTCTGGTGCCAAAGGTCAAGTGTTCGAATCCCGTCCGAGGCGATAAATTTATTCCAATTTAATTGAAAGGTATCCCAGATGGCGAAAAAGATTGTGAATAAAATAAAAAAACAAATAATTAGTTCCTATATGGTTGCCGGCAACCTAAATGAACAACTCCGACAAATACGTACGGTACTTGTCATTACAATACAATAAATATTCCTAGTAATTAACAACTAACATGATCTAATTTCGCAGTTTTTTTTAATATGTTAAAAAACAGCAATTTCCTCTGAACCTCATCATCCTTGATCAGATATTAAATTTATTAATTTTTTAAATAGGATAAGGACTGATAAAAAAATACATAAAAAAAGGACGCCTAACTGAAACAAAAACCATCCGCTTTGACCCCGGTCGGGGGGAATGGTTAGAGAATATTAAAAAAGATTATTGAAGAGATAAAAATATTGTTATTAAATTAAAAGAGATGAATATAATAACATACGTCAATATATCTATAGTAGAGATAAAATACCATTTTTTTTTTAAATCTCGATATCAATTTACTTTGAAATTTTTTTTTAACTGAAATAATATTAAAATTTAATTAAATTACAAATAACTTTTTTTTTTAGGACATATTCATTAAAAGATAAACACAAGAATGATTAGTAAGTTAATGGCTGTCTCTCTTCTTTATCCAGAACAAATTTTTTCGGATCACAGTACAACAGTAATTGAATTCTTGGGGCTACTTAATTTTTTTACACAGGGGAACAGTGATTTTGTTGCCGGGGTACTTGGGTAGCGCTGATTCCAAAAATGCCATCAGTTTTCCCCCATTGCGCCTAGTTTTAGAGTTGTAGAGAAAATTAAATTTTAATAGAAAATCTGCTCTAAAATGTTCTAATTTTGAATTACCTAGATTTTTTCTTAAGGCGTTACCCCTTAAAAATATGAAGATTTCATAGAAATACAAAGTTTCAGTCCTATCGGAGGTGATTTAGAGGTGCAAAATAGGCCTAAAAGTTTAGAAAAATTGAATTTGTTCAGGTTTTTTTTTTTTTTTTTTACTTTGCACACCCCTAATTCAATTTTTTCCATCCGTGAATGCAAAAACAACAACAACAACATATTTTTACGATATTCTTTATCATTGATTAGTGAAAACCTATTAATTGTTAGCGAAAATATGAACAAAATACTTAAATATATCTAAATAGTTATAAGTTAAATTCCTATGAGATCTCATCTATAGGAGAGAGTAAAGCGCCTATAAGATAGGCAGCCAAAGTGTTTTTTTCACCAGATAACTGTTTTGTTTATAATTTCGTTAATTATTAACAAATTTTCTCGAATTAATGATTTTTGGAAAGCTAAAGAACTAGAGGATATCGTAAAATATGTTTTTTTTTTTCATTCAGGGATGTAAAGAATTGTATTAGGGGTGACCAAAGTTAAAAAAAACTGAAAATTTTTTCTAAACTTTTAACACTATTTTGCGCCTCTATTGAATTAAAATAGCTATGTAATTCATCTATATTTGCATCATGAATATTTTTAAGGGATAACGCCTTAAAAAAATCTAGGTAATTCAAAATTAGAACCCCTTAAGGTTCAACGCACACCAATTGAGCAAAAACGTTTTCGGACAAAAGTTCGTTTCCCTGGCAGCCCGAAGAATATTTATTTAAGATCATTTGGATTTCAAATGGTATAAATAAATATGCTAAGACCACCGGAATCGTGTTTAAATAGATTTTAGTTTCGTTAAAGTCTATATGGCCTAAGATACTGAATAAACTTAAAAAAAAAAAATATTCCGCCTAAGTAAAGGTCATTTCTATTAATCCGCAATTTTAATTTTAAATTTTTATCAAGAGTATTTAGCTATTTTGTAATAAAAACAATTAAAATCTGGTGTGATTGGTCGCACATATTAAATTATCAGAATTTTTAAATAAAAATCTTTAATTTTTTTAACGTCCACTCCTACTTGCCCTTAAATTGTATTAAGTAACACATTTTCCCAAATTTACTATAAATTTTAAATAAAAACAGGCTAAATAAAATTTTTTTTAAGGGTGTTTATGACTTTAGATTCTATTTGTTCTAATTTATTTACTTCAAATTGATAATAGAATAGATCAAAATTAAATTCCCTTTATTTTATTACTTTTACTAATAAACCTCCTCAAAAATAAATAAAAAAAAAAAAAAAAAAACAATTATAAATTCTTTCCTCTCTCAATGAGATAAAAACGTGTCTTTTAATAACGTCAGGCAATTTTTTTTCTTTTAATTCATTTAATTTCCCCCCTGATGAATACGAAAAGGAATTTAAGTATTTAGTGGGGAAGATGCACACGCCTTTAAGTTTTTCCAAACTGGTTACAGCCGTGTATGAATTTACAGGGAGTTAACTCTTGCGGACTGATGAACTCATTAAAAAAGGCGTCAAAATTAACGAGAAACGATATTTTTGGTTAAATTGAGCTTCTTACTAATGAATTGGACACATTCCAAAATTGACTTTTCATTCTATTTGTTTTTTTGAATTAAAATTTCTCTTTATGAAAAATTTTCTTTCGAATTGCATAGTTTTAAAAATTATTATGAAAAGTTAAACAAAACAAAAAAAAAAAATCATCTAAAAATGTAAATTAATTCATTAAAAGTTTAGATTTAAAAAAATCTTTTTTTTTTAACCACAAGGGTTAATTATCTAGAATTGTTTATTTCTCAAGTCTTATCATAAAATATATTTATGAAAGAGGCATCATTAGTGAATATAATGTTATAAAATTTTATAGAGGCCATTTTATTCATTTTACTCATTATCAAAATGACCCATAAAAAATAAATGTTTGATGATTATAACAGTTAAAATCAAATATTAATTTTTTTAATGGACGACTTCTCTTTTCGTAAATAGAATAAATCGCTTATTTTATCTTCTTTCATCTTAAAATGGGAAGTGGCTAAAACATTTGGAGTAAAATGACCACCTAAAAAAGAATAAAAAATTATATCTGTACAATAAATGTATAGTAGGTGATTAATTTTGTAATATAATCAATAAAAAGTCGAAGATAAGAAAAGAAAAATTTTTTATCATATATAAACCGAAATATAGGCACAACAAACTTCTAAGAGATATTTTCTTTTGTTGTGATATTTAATAAGATTATGTCATTTATTTCAAATAATATAAAACAAATATAGTATAGATGGCATAAATATAAAAATGTTCAGAAAAAATTCTCCAGGTATTTTGTTGCGCCTATTTATTAGATAACCATTTCATTTAAAACGAGTATCGGCTGCATATGTTGCAGGGGCTTTTAACAATTCGATAGAAGCTATCTATCTCATCTTTTTTTTTTTGTTTTTAATGAGATGACATGTTTTTAAATAGAAATTTAGCTTATTTAAAAGATATAACAACCAGAACACGCAATCATCACGATTATAGTAATAATATAAACAATTTTCCCCCATTTTTTTTTTTTTTTGATTTAGATAAAGATTCGAGTACTTAAAAATTTCAATTCCCATTCAAACCTCTAAAATTTTAATAAACATTTCATAAATTTGAGAATTTTTAGTTGGATTTCACAGAGTAATCTAACAATTGGACATCCACTTAGATATAAGATGGACTAACAATTCAAGAACTTCTTTGTTCATTGAACAAACAAGAAACTCTACAGAGTGGTAACTCAAAGACACTATTCCTCACTTCTGAAGAGGATCTGTGGCGTCATTTGGGGGGAGGAGAAGCAGGCAGGGGGAATTTGCCCCCCCCCCCCCCAAGGGCTCTGATTTTTATAAAATTTTATATTTCAATATATCTGTGAGTATATAAACTGTTCAAAATTAAACACTTAATATATCTTTTGGCCAAATTTGAGTACCTATTTTTGTAAGTGAATTTAAAAAAAAAAGGCTGCCCCAAAAAAAAATTTGCTCCATCCACACCAAGAAAAAGTTGATAACGCCACTAAGGACAATATTATTTAAATAAATATTCTTTCTTTTGAGGCACCTTAAATTAATCGGCTAAAAACAAAAAACAGGCCTGGAGTGACTCGACTAAATTACTTACTAATCTACTTTACTAAATTTTTGGCGTCCAGACACATTTAGTTACTACTCGACTCAAGAGCGGATCCAGAGGTGTTTCTTGGTGCCCCCCACCAAGGGGGGGGGGGTAATCTGGTGTGACTGGTCGCAGAGCACACAATTTTTTCGTAATTTAAAGGCGCATTTGTTAAGGCAGAATATAAATACAAGTCAAATTTTTAAATTTTTACATTAAAAATAAATTTATTTTCAAAAAAAAGTATTTTTTTTTTTAAATCTCAGGCGGAGGGGGGGTAATTACTCCCTTTACCCTCTCATCCCTTGTATCCGTCCTTCTCGTTTCGGAGGTTGACGATCCCCATAGCAAGTAAAGTTTTTGAAACGGAATATCTCTGTCGAAGTGCAGTCGGAGGCCCTTCAGCCAGGAATTCTTGCGTCTGCCGACCGATCTTTCCCCTTGTATTTTGCATTCAATTATTCCCAAAATACTAGAGTAGTGTAAATGAGGCCACCTCATGAAAGAAAGAAAGAAATAAGAAAAATCATTCTTAGATCCAATACTCTTTTAGGTCTAAATATCTAAATAAAAATGAAAATGACAAAAAATTAATTAATTTTAAATGAAACTTCAGCACCGTTTTGTTTACTATTAAGAAATATAAACATCTCTTTATCAAACACTTAATGAGATTCCTTGGGAAAAAGTTAGTAAATTCCCCTATTAAAATATTATAATTAGCATTCCAAGATAAATCACAACCTCTAGAGTTTATGACTTAAAACCTAATAACCAAGCATGTTGCTTATATTTACGATAGTTATCAATGCAAGTTCTTTGTTCATTTTTTTTTCATAATTTCATTTTATCTGATCAAAAGGTTATAAAATAAACACGCCTGTCTATAAAGACAATCAATCTTACGCTGTTTCAAGGTGTACCCTGGAAAAAAAAACAAAAAAAAAAAAAAAAATTGGAAAGAGATGAATGTGTCGCGTAAGCGCGTGCGTGGTTAACGGGAACGTGCTTAATGCGTGTCTCCCTACAAACCAACACTCTGTTAGAGTAACAACAACAAACTGGAACAAGAACTCACTTAGTCTTTGTCATGGAGGCCGGGTGTCGCCCTGGCAGGCGTCAAAGGGCTACCATTCATTAACACGTTACGGCCCCTCCGTTTCCTTCAATCAACCCCTAATCAATAAAGGATTGATTAGCTCCCCCCGGAAAACAATAACACTTTATGGCGATTTCCTCCGAACCACTAATTGAATGGTACATCAATATTTAGTAGATGAATAGATATATATTTATGCCAAGATCATAAATTTACATATTCGACTGTCATCTCCAGTGAGTTAATAATATAATTTATTTAAATTCATTAAATTTAATCTTTAGAGAGTAAAAAGCAAGATTAGAACTGAATGTTAGTTAACAGCAATAATAGATAGTTGCAAGGCAACCATAATAACAGAGATTCGGGGTCATCTCCCAGTAGTGGCGGATCCAGAGGAGTTTCTCGGGGGAGGGGGAGGGGTAAGCTGGTATGATTGGTCGCACAGCACACAATTTTTTCTTATTTTCGGTAATTTAAAGGTGCATTCTGTAGTTTTTTACCAGAATATATATACAAATCAAATTTTTAAGTATTAGTTTTTAAAATTTTATATTGAAAATACAATTTTTTTCCAAAAAAAAAACTATTTTTCTCGAATCTTTAGGGGGGAGGGTAATTACCCCCTTTACCCCCCCCCCCTTGTATCCGCCCTTGTCTCCCAGTTCAATTCACGCTCAAAATTATTATTTGAATGATAAATCAGCACATTTAGATTTGTGTAAATAACTTTAAGTTATTTCGTTGAAATTAAATTTAAAAAAACATCATGAATTCTGTGAATGTTTAATTTAATAAAAATCAGGCTCATTTTTGGTTCAAAAAATATATTTTTTTTAAATATTATAATTAAGTTAGTTGCTTATATATAATTAATAAAAAATTTTATTATCATAGTTTATTTTAATTTAGAAAATATCGTGTGATTGGTCGCTCAGCAGACAACTTTAAATTGATAAGTGAAAGTTGTGTTTTGTGTTTGTCACACCAGATTTTTGTGTGGACATATATTTATTTTCCGACAGTATAATATAATCCAAGTTGTAAAATTTATTTACATTCGTCTGACATCATGTTTTTAAAACTTTAATCAATTAACTGCAAATGCCTAGTGCATAGTAGTTTGATTGTTTTCTTTTGGACAATAAAAATTATTTATTTAATTATTTTATTAATATTTTATTAATAAATAATATAATAGATTGTATAAATAATACGATTAATTATTTTTTAGGGAGGCGTGGTAACATAATTTGAAAACCATTGGTCTAAATCATGAATTGTCTGTGAACCCTTCAAAATAATTTATAAAAAATATTTTTTACGCCAAAATAGTGCTTCAACCTTCACTCATCTTTTGTATGAGGAACACAGGGATATACACATCCACACCAGGGACACACATGGATACAGACACGCCCGCACCAGGGACACACACAATAGATCGAAAGTGACCAGAAGAAAAATGTGTCCCTGGTGCGGACGTGTGTATCCCTGTGTGTCCCTCAAGGTTCCCTTTGCAGACCTGCTCCGTCGTGTGTATCCCTCTATCATTTTTAATCATTTTTACTCGGATTTTAAAATATAAATTGTTGATAAATCAGAAATATCGGCGAATGGTTTTATTTAATCCTCTAAGAAGGGTTCTATATCAAGAAGCTCTTCATTCTAAGGCCATAGTATTTAATGTTATTGAATTCCGTTATCATTATTCTCTGAGAATGAGAGTATCCTTATGCCTTGGGCAATGACTCGTTATTAAAAGTAATAGTTATGCTACCATTAAATATATCACCGCTTAACTCGAGGCTTTGAATACTCTCTTTAACGCCCTTTCTATCCGAATTAACAGCCGACTTCTTTTTTTTTTTATCAACTGATAATTATTATTCCCGCAACTAGATTAGGAAAGTGTAAAAAATTTGCAACTCTATCTCTTAAAATATATAAATATAATTTAAATGGTAAATACGTGCGTGTATGATAATATAAATATTGTCAACAAGTTAGTATTTACTACAATCGTGATAACATCGGGGTACAATTTTTAAAACTTAATTTCAAAACAAAAAAAAAAAAAAAAAAAAAAAAAAACTGATTATCATTTTTATCGTGAATAAAAAAAAATTGCAATAATAAATGTAAATAATAAAAACAACGAACGAAATATTAATCAAGTAAGAGATATTTTTTTTATTTATTTATTTAACGAATCATACGTTAAAATGAACTAATTATTTGTTAATATCATTTGTCAAAATTGTTTCTAAGAATACATTTTTTTTTTTTTTTTATTTAGTTAGAATTGTTCAAATTTGTTACTTCAAATATAAATAAATGTAGAGTTTGGAATAAATAGCATCTAATAGCTTATAATAGATAGAATCATTGAATTATTTCTAGAAGATACTTGAAAAAAATTAAAGCAAATAACGATCGAAATTTTTGAAACTTTTATAAGTTAATTAACTAATGGATACAGGGCGGGGGGATGGGGGTGAGAACCCCATCCACCAACCCCAAACCGAGCGGGCCCGGGGCGCACCCCGAAGTTTTTTGATTTTTTTTAAAAAAAAAAAAAATAAAAAAAAAAGAAAAAAACCCCTCCCTCCATATATATTTATTTATTTAATAAGGTATAGAATTTAATTTGTTGTATTGGGGGGGAGAAAAAAAGGAGGGGGGGGGGGGGGGGGGGGGGGAGTGAGGGAGAGAGAAAGGGTGGTTTTTTTTTTTAAAAAAAAAAAAAAACTAATGGATAATTCATTGAATTCACTCTGAGGTAAAGCATTTGCTCCTGGTACGATTTTAAGCATGAAGGAATTGAGCTACGGGATTTAAATTGTTTATTTAAGCTAGGTACTCTCTCGGGCAGTCAAAATATGCTTTTGTACAAAATTGGTCAAAAACTACTAGTACTTTACTGAAGTACTTTTTCAGTTTTTTTCGAATTTCTCAAAATCTACTCTAATGATTTTGATTAAAATTCAAAAATAAATTATTTTTAAATGCCCTTTAAAAACTATAGTTTTTAAAGGGCATTTAATCTCTATAGAGAAGCTATAGAATTTTAAGTGAAAATTGTTTGAAGTACATTTTACAGATGTACTTTTTCCGTTTTTTTCGATTTTTTCAAAATTGACTGTAACGATTTTGCCCATAAATCAATATTTTTTTAAACCCTCTTTAAAATGTATATTCTAATTTTGCCCCGAAAATTGTTTAAAGTACACTTTACTGATGTAGTATTTCAGATTTTTACTTATGAAATGCAAGAGGTTAAGTTTGTAACTAAGGTGCTATGGGAAACTAAATATATCTCGACACAAAAAAATCTGGTGTGTAAGCACACTACACAACTTTCTCTTGCTGAAAGGTAAGAGAAAGAGTTGTGTGCTGTGCAACCAGTCACACCAGATTTTTTTATTAAATAATTCCCAGCAGCACTAAGAACAATAGAGGAACTTTAAAAGTATGATGAAGTGTTAAGTCACAACGCGAAATAATTAAGGCTGTCAAAATGTCATAAATATTTATTATGTCTGTAACAAACCAACAATCAGCCTAACTCTATTCTAGCTATATAATAATAACCTATATTTTATATTAATTTCATTTTAGAAAATCTAATTTGAGAAAATAACTTTTGTGGTTTTGAGAGAGAGTTCTGGTTAATTGATGCGAGGCTGCAATTCGAGCGCGGATAGTGTCTATGGGGGTGGTTAGGAAAAACGGGCGAAGCTACTAGCTGACTGAGAGAGAGAGATAGAGGGAGAGGCAGGGGGTGTTTAGAGCTGTGAATGATGAGAGCTTGGCATGCGATGCATCAATGACATCACCTGACCCATCAGCTACATTTCTCTTCAAGTTCACTATCAACATTTACAGCGAGAACAGTGCAAATTGCGCCCGGGAATAGTGTCTATTATTTATTTTAGCTAGAAAACGTCGGAAAATCAAATGAAAATTACATCGAATTGCCAACTAAATAAATAAATTAGTTGCACATTTATCAGATAAAGATAAAAAATATAGCATTAAAATAAATTGTGAATGGATAAAGAACTAGGAAATATATGAAACTTTTGGGGGGCAATATCAATCGGCCAAATAGTACTTAGTACTTTACTGTGCAGTATTTATATCATTTTGCCTTTTTTTTTTAGTAAATCTTTCTTTAATTGCCGCCCCCTGATATCTGCCGCCCGGCAGGCACCCACTGCCCCCCCTAGATCCGGCCCTGATTTGAGACAGTATATGCCAAACTTCTGAAAGTTTTAGCATTATAAATTTTTGAGCGCTTAATAATGTTTTGCTCCAAATAAAAAGCATTTTCGGACAGTGTTACTTCATTACTTTTTAATGAAGATAAAAGCTGCAGAAACATATCGTTTGCTTCTGAAAGTTTATAGTGAGCATATCCCATCTCAAGACACCTATGAACGCTAGATTAATCGATTTCAAAGTGGCGATTTTGGCTTGGCAAATGAAGAACGTGGAAAAATCACCTAAAAAAATTCAATGTTGCCGAATTTCAAACCATATTGAAAGAAGACACGACTTTAACGCAAAAACAAATGGCTGAAATATTAAAAGTGAGTTAAAAATTAGGTGTTGGCTGTGTCTTCTACACAGCCGGTGGCTTTTTAACGTGACAACGTCTTTTGCTTGACTTCAAAGAAATTTTTTTCTCTTACCTATATTGAAATATAAAGAGAGAAAGTATTGTTTTTTTTTTTTTTTTGCTAGTAGTTTGTTTTCATAAATAAACATGTTCATTGAAACAATATATGACAGGTGTGGCTTTTTTTATCCATTAAGGGCGACTTATGATTAGAAAATGAGGTTTTTCGAGAAAAAAACTAATTTTAGCGTTAATTACTCGGGATTTTTTTATTTATTCTATTAGAGGATCTTTTTCTGCACCAAATGACATCTCATTTAGTCAGATCTGATTAGCCGTTCGGAATCTACAGGGGTTTAAATTTTCGAAAAACGAAATCCCGCCGAGTGCTCTCATGCGGTAAAATGACTTCATATCAAAAAAAGAAAAAACACCCCGGGGTATTGAACCACTCTTTCTAAAACTATATTTAGATTTAATGTAGCTTTTATGGTCAAGTCGCTATGCGTTGCACAAGTAGGGCTATTTTTCGATATTTTTTTGCCTAAAAAATGAGGTTTTTCGAGAAAAAAACAAATTTTTGAGTTAATTACTCGGGATTTTTTTATTTATTCTCTTAGAGGTTATCTTTCTGCACCAAATGACATCTCATTTAGTCAGATCTGATTAGCCGTTCGGAATCTACAGGGGTTTAAATTTTCGAAAAACGAAATCCCGCCGAGTGCTCTCATGCGGTAAAATGACGTCATATCAAAAAAAAGAAAAAACACCCCGGGGTATTGAACCACTCTTTCTAAAACTATATTTAGATTTAATGTAGCTTTTATGGTCAAGTCGCTATGCGTTGCACAAGTAGGGCTATTTTTCGATATTTTTTTGCCTAAAAAATGAGGTTTTTCGAGAAAAAACTAATTTTGGACTTAATTACTCGGGATTTTTTTATTTATTCTCTTAGAGGTTTTCTTTCCGCACCAAATGACATCCCATTTAGTCTGATCGGATTAGTCGTTTGGAATCTACAGGGGTTTAAAATCTCAAATTAGAATTTACCGCAGCGCGGTAAAATAAAATGATAGGAAAAAAATAAATGGTGAAATCTTTAGCTGGAAACTCATTCTTTCTAACCGTATATTCCCCATAATTATACCTCTTAAGACAGGGGAGTTATTCAAGCCGATAAACTTTTTCTTGCATGACCCTCTAACATGATTTGTAAGACGTTGTCACGTCAAAAAAAAAAAAAAAAAAAAAAACATTTCTCAACGTTTATATGCGATAGGAAAGATACAAAAAGAAGGCAAATGGGTCCCACATTACCCGATTAGAAATTACTTTGGGATCATCCAGAGTATACATCTGGATCTCATTGGGTCCCAAGGAGGCATGCCAATCCAATCTGAGCCAGACAGGACTTTGCGTGACATCCCTACCGAGCAGACCAATGAGGACCCAATAGGTCTTACATTAAAATTTATAGTCGGGTAATCGAATGATCGGCAAATGCCCCAGTACATACTGTGCAACCGGTCAAGGAATTCCTGGACCGACAAATTCTTTGATGATATTTCATGGGAATTACTTTTGAAATCATTGAAACCAAAAACCTTGTGTACTTAAATTCTCCTATTAAAGGAATTACTTTTATTTGGCATGTCGCTTATTCACCAGACTTGTCTTCTTCGGAATCCCACTTATTTTATTCGATGGCACACGGAATGGCTAAGCAGGAATTCAAAACATACGAAGAAGTGAACAATTAGCTTGATTCATGGTTTATCGTTGACAGACGAAAAGTTTTTTTTTGGATGGCATTCATAATTTGCCAAAAAGATAGGAAAAATGCGTAGCCAGCAATTCGAATAAAGCATTTTTAATTTTTCTCTTAAATTTATCGTGTTTTTATTTAATAAAAAATCCACATTTCATAGGTATACACCTGGTACGTAGACACAGGGGCGCCGGAACGAATTTGAATCAGGGGGGCCAAAATTTTTTTTTAGAAAATTAAAATAATTTAATATGTTTAAATAGTATAAAACAAAAACAAATCTACTAAAAAACTTTAAAAATTTTAAATAAAATCACAATTTTAAAAAATTTGGTAGTGATTTTTCAAAAATTTTTGGAAAAAAATGAATTTCTTACTCTTTTAATTTAGAAGATTTTATTTTTCAAAAGTAAAAATATATCATTTTTAATAAAAAATGAAATAAAAGAAGAAATTTTGCCCCCCTCTGCCCCCCCTGTAGGATGCCGGGGGGCAATGTACCCCTGCCCCCCCCAGTTCCGGCCCATGCGTAGACATATTAAGATTTTTTTGCATTTCTGGAGTTCTTATGACCTGATACTTAAAGTTATATAAAAATTTGAAGATTAGATCATAATTCTTTTATTATATTTTATAGATCTGCAGGAAAGTAAAAAATTGATAGCTCTATTAATTATTATTTTTGTTTTTTTTTTTAAAGATATCTGAATAAATTTCTAATTCAAGAAAATAATAATTCATCTCTTATTTTCTCTAAATAAAACTTTAATGCATTTTCTTTTCCCTCAAGTTATTTCTTGTTAGCAATAAGAAATTTATTATCTGACTCTTCGCCACCTTTAAGAAGATAACTTATTACTAACGTATAAAGATTGAAAATTATAGAAATAATTCTTCATTTTTTTTTATAAAAGTTATTTATGAAGTCGTTTTTGCACTTGACATTTTATTGATAAGTAGAGTAATAAAAAAATAACACACACATATAAATTAATTAATTTTTAAATTATTAGTAAGACTGAAACTATTCCATTTGTTGAACTTTGTTAACATGAGTTTATTTCCATTTGAAGTTCGAATTCAGGAAATATCGGAAATAATTAATTATTAATTAATCGTCTCTCATGATATAATTAATGACTGTACGAGTAGGCTAATTAATTATTTTCATATTTCACTTGAGAAAAAACATCATCGAGGTGTTGGTAGATAAATTATTTAACAATATATTGATCTGGTGTGATCAGCATATCGCAAAATTAAACATTGGAAAATTTAAAATTTTTTTTTTTAAATTATTTTAAATTTTTTTTAAATTCTTAATTATGTATTTTATTTATTTACTCAATTTACTTTTTATTTATTTAGCATTATAAAATAAATCTATTTTAATTAATCTTTTATTTTACCTTAATTCATTCCATTCAATTTTATATCTTTATAAAAACCTGCCGACTGCTCGATTAGTTCTTTAGAAATGAACACAGGAGGAGTTGGAGATGGGAAATAATGTAATTTTACGGGATTCCTGTTATTTTTTAATTATTAAATAAATTATTTACTTTTGCTTTAATTTTCAAAATTAAAAAAAAAAATATTATTAACTTGAGCTACGAATTTTTATTTACTTCAGTAACTAGAAAAGTTTTCAAGCGAGAGAGTTAATTTTTTTGCAATAAATTTCCTATAAAATTTAACTCACCCCTTTCTAGATATGTTAAAAAATTTAAATACCTCCTTAAGCCGAAATACGTAACTAAGGTATCAAAAAAATTTTCTGAATATCGCGAAATAAATTTTTTATAATTTAATTCCGATTAGTTTAATTTACAAAATTCATTCGCATTCTTGGGCCATTTTATAACACTCTAGAATTGGTGTAAAAAGACTTTCCGGTCGACATTTGGACTTAACAACAACATCTTTCTAAAATATAATTTTCATGTTTAGAATCATGTCAGGTGTAAATAGGAATCGTCGTTAACAAGTTATAAGACGAAAGCCATTACCTTTCTCGCGAGTCTTTAGCTGAAATAATCGAATTATCTTGTCATTTGTATTCAGTTTCGGCTCTGTTTTTGAATTTCCTCTTAAAACGGGACGCTATTAAGGTCAAATCGATTCTTTTCATCCCCTCCTCTTACTAAAAACCAGACCTCCTCGCTAGTCACTTCCGATTCTCCTTTTTGCCTCCTTCTTCAGTTAAAAATCATTTTTGCATAATAGAGTCATTCAAAACGTTTTGATTCAATGTATAAAACTCCCTCTTGCATAATGCTCACATCTTTATGGTTTGTTCAATCCAAGAACGTTATATGAATATTTTACATTAACAGTAATGTTTTTTACAACTGGAGCATTTAAAGAATGTGTAATTTTTTTATTTAATTAAAATGTTAAAAGATTACATATGTATTTTTATAAAAATAATTAAAATTCACATTAACGCTCCTATTAAAGTTTGGGGCATGTGGAATATTTGAAAATAATAAAAATTATTTTATTTTATTTAGTGACAGAATCTTTGAAAAATATCAGCATTTTTTAATTAGCTGGCCTTGGAGGTTCAAACACTTGACCTGTGGTTTTGATATACAGTAACAAATATTCTTTCTTTGGAGGATTGGTTAGAATTTTAAACTCTTTAAATTATAGCTCGTCCTTGAGCCATAGCACAGTGGTAGAGTATCCGCCTCTTGTGCTAGAGGTCTAAATAATATCCCGTGGGCTAATTAGGATAGAATAATGAAGGACATGCGCCTTGAATTCTGATTCAAAAGAGAGAAAGATTAAATTGTTTCATCTGTCAAAGTTCCTCGGCATAAATCTGTTCATTTTTTTCATTTCATAATTATTTGATAGTCATATTTTTTTTTTTAACTTCAATTATATAAAATTATATTTAACAAATGTGTGGTATGTTTAGTCAAGTCCGAATTTTTTTTTTGCTAGTAGCCAAATAATAAATAAATAATAAAAAAAAGTCCGAATTGAGCAAGTATATAAAAACCATATAAGTGAACCAACTACAGTAGATATCTCTGTCAATGAAGTTAATTTTTACTTAGAACCATCTTAAAATTTCTATGTAATTGTTTTTTTTAAACAATAAGCCCCGTGGGGCACGTTTCACCGATTCTTTCCCCATTTTTGAAGGAATTATTTTTTTATATAAAGAAACAATTTGAGAGGTACCTGCATTAAAAAAATGCAACTTGAAAATTAAGGAGCGTCCTAATGACCAGTCACACAATATTTTTTTTAATTTCACAGATGCTTAATAAATTACGTTTTGTTTATACAAAGAAAACAAAGGATCAATAATTAGTAAAATAAAAAAAGCTCTAATAATTTAGACTTAATATTTAAAAAAAATTCTCTAATCCATAGATGAACCTACTGTAAAATATTAATCCCAGGTAAACACAAACACTTTTATTGTATAGGCTTTTTGCCTTAGACCGGGGCCTATTATATAAGCTTAACAGCATATATTTTGCATCCGAATGGCCAAAACTTCTGTTTGTTTTTTATTAGAAAATCCATGCTGTAATTTTTAGACTTTTATAAAAATGTAATAAAAAATTTTTTACTGATAATAATACATGTATATTTGGATTGTTGTTCATTTTTGGCCTTTTTGTGTTTAATGTCATCTCGTCGATATCCATAATCTCTTTATTTTTTTTAATTATTAAATAAAAAAAATTTTAATGCCTTCCCTTCTCTACACTGATGTTACCAGATAATTATACCTATTTTTTTAAGATAATAAAAGAGCTGTTTTAATTTAAAGTTTAATAATAAAGCATTCTTCTCAGAAAATGTTCAAGTATAAGACTTCTCTAATTTAATATTATGATATTTTTGCAAGCATTTAATTAATCGCAATTTGTTTTTTAGGCCCATCAAAATTGTGAGTTTATTTTATGAATAATATCTTATAAAACAGATAATCAAGAAAATTTTACTATTACAACACTTTAAGATTGTCTCGTAAAATGTTTCTTCTAAATAAATAATACAATGTTAATTTAAGGGTTGTACAATAAAATAAAATACCCATAAAATTATTATTATATAGCTTCTTATGAAATGGACAATTTATCCTGGTGAATTAATTATAAAACAAATGATTTGTTTTTGTTCTTTAGACAGCCTCTTGATTTTAATTTTATTTGCAATAGAAACAAACAATGGCACACTTTTCAGAGTATAAATTAGACATAAAGCACTTTGAGATTAATTTGATAGACGTCCTTCTATCCATTGGAAAACTCATATGGAAAATTATCTTTAATGCAAATCAAAAATTATAACCATAATGAAATTCAGATAAACAATTTATTTGAAATGGGCATCAATTTTGACGTTTTATAAGCTCACATAAAAGCTTTATTTTGTTGTTTCAACGATTGAAGATAAAGGGGAATTTATTGGAAATTTAATATCTGACAAAAGAAAAAAATTATTTGCTAAGAAGTAGTTAGATAAAGTTTTAAATCAAACTTAATAAAACCTTAAATTATGGAGTTTAGGCTTTCAGAGTTGTTAGCATTAGTAAAAGAATTAGATTTTCGGTTTAACTGTGGTTAATTTGTAAAAAAAAAACAACGTTCATTCTGTGGCCTTCTTCAGGTATGTACAATTCAGTTAAGATTATAAAGACTGTTACATCTGTGATTGAATATTCAATTGAGATTGACACAGATGTAACAACCTATATAATCTTAGCTGAATTGTACCAATCATTTGACTACTAATTTTTACAGTGGGGTAGCTCGAGGTTACTTGCTGTATTTTGGCTGTTGGAGGTGCCAGAAAAAATTTATTAAAAATAATAGACCTAAATTTCTCCTGGTACCTGTTTACATTTTGATTTCTGTTACTTATCTGACCTTAATGAAATTCAAAATGTCTTGATTTTGCAATCTTACATAATAATTTTTATTTTGAATTTTGTTAAGTTCAAATAAGTAACAAATCAAAATGTAAACATCCCCTTCCCCCCACCCCTCCAAAGATTGACTAATCAAGGAGTATAAATTTATTTTATTTTTTATCATTTCTGCTATTGTGGAGCTATATTTTGAATATTTCATTAAGTTATCGTAAGAAACTAAGAATAGAAATGATAAAGTGTCAATTTGAGTGCAAATCACACATTAATGAAAGTAACACAATCAATTCGAAATATAAATTTCTGAATTCAGGAGTCGATGAGAATCATCGCTCAAACCCTAGAACGATGAAATTTTATTTTAAGCTTAAGATATCATTAGGTTATGAAAGCAATGTTTTCACCGAAATCGTCAATCAGAACTATTATGTGTATAAATATTTATCAAAACCTCCTAAATTTTCTAACAATATATTGTATGATTCTCTCAGAAGAATTTAATAATCCACCACCATACATGAGTCGTTTCTGGTCTGGTCGAGCCTCCTTTGGAACTCAATCACGCCACCCGGGAGGGAATTTCATATCGAGAATTCTTGGCAAATTGAGGGCGCTTGTAACGGATCCCAAGGGATGAGGGGTAGGGATTTGAGTGTTTTAGCTGATCATATGTGATTGTTAAGAAAAATATCTTGTATTCTTGACGTTCCTGGCCTCAAAGCTAAATTTGTATGTTAATAAATAATAGTGTTACTGATTCCTAACTAATCTTGGATCGATATACCTATATACTGTATATAAAGAAATATCCTATCTTTCATTTGAAGAGCCCTCTGGCTATTTGATATGATCTTTTAATTTTTTAATTTTGAGTAATTTAAAAAAAATAGAATGTTCCTTTAGAGCACTGGTTCTTAACCGCTGGCCCGTGAGCTTTTTGCAAGAGCTCCGTGAAATTATGAAAGATATTTCTTGATTGTTAGCCAAAAATGAAATTAATTACCGAATATCGCAGAAATCTGCAAAAGCCAACAAACTCTTACATCTCATTAAATGATTTTAGCCTCATATTTCATTCGAATATACCATACATTTTTAATTAATTTTGTTTTTACTGTTATGTATTTGATTACTTTAATTTTTAATAAAAGTCATGACTATTTGTAGCTGAGAGGTGAGAGATGTTGACAAATGTCAATATTGATATTCTAAAAACCAAAGGGTGTGGATTCCGACCCACAAGCAATCCTATGAATATTTATTTAAATCATTTGGATACCTCTCTTCTTTTTCATATTCATTACGTCATTCTCACTTGTTGGGACCTTCTAATGCATTCTTTACGAGCTCTCTCCTTTTGACATGGTATAAATAAATATGCCTGGACCCCAATATTTATCGTAATTTAAAGATTTGGTATCCAAATGGTTTAAATAAAATCATCGGACTGCCTGGGATCCAAACTATCGATCCTTGGTATACAAGGCAGGCGTGCTACCAACTTTGCCAAGCCCGAGGGCCCCAAAAGATATTTAATTTAATTAATTGTTTAATTTTGTACAGTTTGTATACTTGTAGATATATTTTGGAATATTTTATTTAGAATTATATAAAATTTTATAAAAATCAGACCTCTGGGGGGGGGGGGGGCAAATGCATCCCCTGCCCCCTCCCCAAATGATGCCACTGTTTAAATCTAATGTATTTTTTTTATTTTTTATGTATTCACATACGAGATTAAAAAATTTGGTTTGTCAATATAATTATTTATACCTGGTATATATTTATAAAACTCGAAAAGCTTTTTATTTTTCTTTGCTTTATTATATATTGCAATATTTTAGGACTATGTTGTTTCAAAGTTTTAACTGTGCGATTGTGTATCTTTACAAAATTGAAATATACTAATATAAATGAAATTATAAATGCATTATAAAATTATACAATTTCATTGATATTTTTATTCAAATTTGTTTATTATTTGATGTTCGTTTTGTTAATTCGGACGCCCAAGTTCCTGCAGGCTTTTTGATCAATTTAAAATTGTTATTGATACGCATTGTGCCTTGAATATACTGGTATATAAAATAATAATATTTTTTAATCAACGGGCTGTAATTTTACATTTACAGTGATTTTTATTTGTGACCTAGTTTTATGGCCACCTGAGATTTGCCTCCTATTTTCATTTATGCCCTTCTCTAATAACATGTGTACGTACATGAAATCTCGTGCTCACAATCCCAATTTCTGACAACGACACGGATGTCAGAGACGTTATAGTCAAATGGACTTTGAGGAAATGACCTGGGTCACACGACTAAATGTCCCCTGATAATAAATACGGAGCTTTATTAGAGAACTTGCCCAAATGACATTTAAATTCATGATTCGAATAAGACCGAGGTAATGTATCTTGATTAAGGCCGAAGTGAATATCCAAATAGTTTTTAGGAAATCATATACTTTTTACTCATTACTTTAGTACTTTGTTATATTATTTCAAAAGTATTAAATTATTTTACATCACCTTATTACAAAAATAAAATAAAATTGCCTCCTACCATTCCTGAATTGAATAAAAAACTTTCATTCAATATTTACTGAATATATATATTTACCCTTTTCAATTTTACTCTAGAGATAGATATTTACACTATTTATCAAAACTTGAAAATTGAGACGAAGCTGCTAAACTGACTCTGTGTCGTCGCTCCTTGAAGGGTCGAGAGATCAAGATAAAGAGGCATATTTGGTAAAATAAATCATGTCCTTTATCAAAATTTAGCCTCAAATTTAACAGCCCCTATATAAACTTAAGTATATCCAATGGACACTCTAAAAAGAACTTTTTAATATTAAATTTTATCAATCGAATTTTTTCAGATTTTTTAAATAAATGGTTAGTAAAATAAAAAAAAAAAAGTGTTAAGTGATAAGGTATTTTAGAGGAATTTCAGGGACAAGTTTCCCGAAAGCTGTCTGTCACTGGGGGTGGTAGGGGCGGATTAATGCAAGTTTGTCGGGGAGGGGGCGGTTTTTTTAAATTTAAGGACTTTGTCGGCATCTATGGCCATTTAGACCCCTTTCCTATTTATTTAAATTGGTAACAAATTCAAATGAAATTAAAGAGCGGAAATCATAATTTCTTTAGAATGCTAGTTTTTATAACATTTTGAATTTCTTCTCGGGGGGGGGGGGCGATCGCACCCACCGCCCTCCCCCTTTAATCCGCCCCTAGATGAGATTATCTTCTAATTTTCGGTCCCAGGAGAAGATTTAGGCAATATTAAATAATTTTTGCGGCATGGGGGATCCGAACTCGAATTGTATTGCATCTTAAGCTCCCCCCCCCCCTCCCAGCTCCTTCACAAACAGTAATACTGTCATTTCTTTCTTCAATCATTTACTATCCAATCTATCATTCTATTCAGTCGCTACGTTAAAAATACTATCACTGCCGATGCTGACAGTATTACTTATCTAGATCGTATAGAGGGGCCCTAAGGATTCCCCAGACGGATTATCAAAGAATTTTTTCTTAAATATGAGTAGCAAAAATTACTTGTTTGTTGGAAGGTAGACTACTCAAATGACCAACTCACTTTTTTTTTATTAAATGCTTTAGAGATCAATTGTTAATTTCTAAGGTATTTTATATCAGATCTGATTCTGATGCATTTAATCAAAAAATCAGTTTAGTATTTGGGTTGTTTTTCCTTAAACAAACAAACATTAATCAATTTCTGTAATCCATGATGGCCAAAAACAATTGATTTAATATCTCAGAAAATATTTTTTTCCTAATACTTACATATCAACCAAAATATTCTTGTTTTAAAAATGATATTTTAATTGAAAATGAAAAGTCTCTTGACATATTTCAATTGAATTATCGAACCTAGATGAGTGACTGAGTTAAATTAATTATCGGGCAAACTTTTATTTACATAATAGTGAATTTATTCCTTCGCTACCTATTAATTTATTCTAATAATTGACAGTCCCCCCGTGATCCGAATCGCATTGCTAATTTGTCGCCAAATTCTTGATTCAATTAAAATGACTCGAGGGATTTCACGCAGCGTCTGTTTAGACATGTTGATTATTTAATTTTATATCGTTTTATGATTTGTTCGTATATATTTAAATTCACTTTTTGTCTCTCTTTAAATACATCCTTTTTCTTTTGATTTTAGACATTAATTCATATATTTTATATTTTAAAAAATTAAAATAAAGATATTTTAAAAGAAGAGAAAAATTTCTGGTTTCAGTCTGGCAATTTAATTAGAATAAATTATATAAAGATCCAAATTATTTCTTAACATTTTTTCCTCTCAGAAAAGTATTTAAAATATAACCCAAGATGGAGGTCCCATCTCCCCATACCAAGTTGGAAGATTTATTAATATTTTAATTGGATAAAATAAGAAATATGGGTAATGAATTACATGGGTCATCATGAGTTCTAAATTCTATACACCGCACAAGTGAAATTTATTTTAAATTCTATATAATTTAATTTAAGTAGATTTCTAGTCCAAGAACATAAAAATAACAAAACTAGGAAATAATAGATCGAGGAAACAGCGAAAAGAAGCGCTTATAAAAAAGTTAAGACAACTTGCTTAGGACGCACACCGATTAAGCAAAAACGCTCAAAGACAAAACATTTTTGACGAAGCGTGCCTAAAATTGTTTTTTTTTTTTTAATGCTTTTCTAAGGGTCAACGAACACCGATTGGGCATCATTGAACAAAATGTTTTGTCATTGAGCGTTTTTGCCTAATCGGTGTGCGTTGGCATTGGACAAAATGTTTTATCATTGAGTGTTTTTGCTCATTGGCCGTTGATGACACTCAATGATAAAACATTTTTCCAATGCCAACACACACCGATTTGTCAATTAGGCTCAATAGCAAAACATTTTGTACAATGGCAAAACATTTTGTTCAAAGGCAAAACATTTTGCTTAATCGGTGTGCGTTGGCATTGAGCAAAACGTTTTGCCTTTGGACAAAACATTTTGTCGAAGAGCGTTTTGCTCAATTGATGTGCGTTCAGCCTTAACAAAATTGTGTGTTTGTAATGAATAATAAAAGAAAGTAAAAAATGAAAATGGAGAAATTTGGCCGTTTATTTGGCGTGAATCGTTCTGGCATTTACAGGATATTTGTAACATTAATAAATAAATAAAACATTTTCTTTTATCTGTGGTTATTTGTAATAGACACCATGTTTCGATCACACATTTAATTTTTAATGCCCTTCTAATCACAAAGTCCTGGGCTCCCTCTTTGGGGAGAAGAGAGGAGGGGGGAGATGGTCTCTCAGACCCACTGGATATTTTTAGGAAACAAGAACTCTCAAATCCAAAATCTAATTATTTATTAAAATTAACAACTGTGAAAACTATTTCCAAAATTATAATGAAATTCAATTGAAATTTTGTATTATTCTCAACCTGACATTAAGGCCGTAAATAATGACTGAAAGAGGTTGAAGGATGAAGCCCTTTTTTTATATTAAACGCCTATTTAATATCGATTTTTTTATCGCGTCTGCTCTCTTTGTTTTATTAAAAAGTAGACTATAGTTAGGAGAACGTAAAAATGGCTTTGTAAAAGTTGCTCAACAAATGATTTTTGATGAATTGCTGCTCTTTTATAAAAAAAAATTTATTCTTTTGAAACCAACTACGAAGAGCTTAATTTGTTATCGACCAATTAGCTGGATTGATAACTTCAATAGCTTTATTATTACAGAATGCTTTAATCTTTGGAGAAAAAGCTTGAATGGCCTCTTGCCTTTGAGAGAGATAAATATTATAGAATAAAAAAAAATCGATAATATTTTTTGGGCATTTGGAGGTTATTTAGACTTATTTAAACTACAATAATTGGTATCCAATAAAATTTTCGGGAACATTAGAACGATGAGTCCTCTATCTCTGTGATAAGGATCAGGACATTTTATTGTTATTATAGGAAAGGAAACGACTGATTTTAGTTGACTCATATTGCCATGAATATGAATAAATAATAAATTAAGAAACTAATTATTTTATACGAGCTGACATCTCAGGACATTTCGCCTTAGACTTGAGTGGTCTTAACAATAGATTATGCTTGAGGGATTAAGATGTCAGTCTTGAGATAAGGATAGTCAAGTCAAGGTTCGATCCCACCTCATGCTAAGAGTGACACAGTATATTAATCGAAGGGTAGAAATAAAAATTCATTAAACAAAAATGTAAAAAAGATCTTTTTGTATGTGGATTTAATCCAAGGGCGGATACAAAGGGGGAGGTAAAGGGGGTAAATCCCCCTCCCCCGAGACTTGAGAAAAATATATTTTTTGGGAAAAAAATTGTATTTTTAATTTCAAAAAATTTTCAAAACTAATACGTAAAAAATTTGATTTGTATATATATATTCTGGTAAACAACTACAGAATGCTCCTTTAAATTACCGTAATAAGATTTTTATTTTTCAACGATTTTAATTAAAATTCAAAAATCAATTATTTTTTAGATGTTCTTTAAAATGTATATTCTCATTTTGCCATTGAAATCTACTGAAGACCACTTTACTCTTGTACCATCAAGAGAAAAGATAGGAGAAATGGTTGTCAACAAAATATAAATATTTTCCCCCGTTTATAAATTTTATATCTTGAATTTCAATATATCGGCGGAAACTAAACATATGTTGACACAAAAAATTCACAACTTTCGATTACCGAAGGTGAGAGAAAGTTATGTGCTGTGCGACCAGTCACACCAAATTTTTAATTTTAATGTAAGCAATGACTATCTCATCTCCAGGTGTAGGACGAATTCCCCAGAATATATGGCGGATAGATAGCATAGAGAATAGTGTTTCTGGAGAAGTAATCAACAGATGAAAATTCTGATTAAAATATATTACAATAATAAAATTAAATATAAAAGAGTCAAATTAACTCGGAGCAAAAATAAAGATATCAATAATCTCTGAATTAATTTATTCGTTTTTTTTAACTACAGTAGTAAATATAAACTTATTATTATTATTATTAATCTGATAATAAACTGGAAATGGATACAATTTGGACGGTCATTTTTCGTGATAAGGCTCAGTTCTTTTCTGGGCTCGTTATGTGGTCTATAACTTTCCCCAGAATAGTTACATTTACCAATATAGGATGTCCGAGATCAGCCAATTGAATTCTTGTTATTTCTTCCCCGGCATCTGGCAGCGTGAGGAGAATCAAGTTGGATAAGCCCCAAGGACTTCACATTAAAGACGCCCCAAACTCCTCCTTTTTTTTTCTTCCATCAACAAACTTTTTTTTTTTTTGATATTTTCTTATTTCAGCACAAATTCATTCTTTGGGATGTGACTCTGTTGAGTTTCCCCCTCAGGCTGGTTACAGTTAATTCTCCAATTACTTTTTAACAAGCTTTGTGCTCCTCAATCTTCTTTTTTATTTTTATTTATTTTTTTTTTTTTACAAAATCCCTAATTCATATTTTCACTGGACAATATAGAAACATATTTTTTTAAACAATTAACTATTAAAGGGTTAATAAATTAGAAAAAGAATTTTAATTTACAGTTTTAAGAATATAAGGAAGACAAATTGGTCAATTTATGAGTAGTCAATAAAGATAATGAAACACTTTAACTAGTCAAAATGAAAATGTTTACCTTCAATTGATATTAGTCATGTTTAATTAGACAAAAATATTAAATAAATTAAGAAAAATGACACGTAAATATTCTAATTAAAACCATGCATGCTGACTAAGGGCCGCGGTTCGGATCCCAGACAGTCCGATGATTTTATTTAAGCCATTTGAAAACCAATCCATTATTTAACTTTTTCTGGCGACTCCTTACATCTATGCTTAACCTAAATTTGTATAATTTTTATTAAATAATCTTCTGGTAGAGTGCCTATCTCCTATACCAAACGTCGCGGGTTTGGACCGAGGCAGTCCGATGATTTTATTTAAGCCATTTGGATACCAGATGGCTTAAATAGAAATGCCTGAATCCCCAATATATATATTACTTCAACGGTTATCGTCTAAAGTCTTAAATGGCCTGAGTTGCCGAAAAGACTGTGTGAATGTGAGTGTGAATGAGAAAAAAGTGTGAGTGTTAAAAAAAAAATAATAATAATAATCTTCTGGTTGTATGTTGAAAAAGAATATAATCAAAATATTATTAAAGTAAATAATGAATCCAAAGAGTCTTGGAAAAAATTTCAGCCTATTTTTATAAATTTTAGCCGATTAAAAAATATTTCCGGTTTGTTGCATTTTCAAAAATTCCAAGTTTTATTTTATATTGAATTAATTTTTTTGTACTGTACTAGGGTATGTAGTACATATTAAAAATATAATTGTAACCCTTATTTCTTTCTCAATATATTTCATTCATATATAGGGTAAGAGAAAGTAAAAATACAATGATTGGTTAACCATGTTACTCCTAATTCCGCCCTGTTGCACATTGTATTATACTTGAAATTGCTAATTAATTTCGTTAGCTAGCTGCTTACCTATAATTGCCTGCATCTGTCCTTGTCTTGCTCTGAATTGCAGCTGAATGACTCCAATTTGAGGAAAAGAGAGAAAGAGAGAGAGCAGTAACCAATCAAGTCTTATCGTAACTTGAATAGCCGGCCGTCTGTCTACCTGTAACAAACAACAAGGATATAATTAATCATTTCTAATACAATTATAAACAACAATTCTATTATATAAAATAAATACCTATAAATTTCTTTTGTTTTTATAACCGGAACATCCGGTAGATCGTTGCCGATATAATCTGTTCATCATTCACATGCGTATGACATGTTTATAAAGCATAGACTCAGAAACTCTTCTTCTTTCTTCGCCTTAAATGCGGGGTCAGGGGTTCGTGTTTTTGCAACCGGGAAGGAATAAAACAGGGCGGCCCGTCGCACGGTCTGACGCCTTTTGAAAATATAGAAGGGAAGAGACTGACGTGCAGAGAACAGAAGTACTGCCAGTCCCAGCTAGGGCAGCTCGTGGTCGCCAGCCACGTACCCACAAGATGTGGGCCCCTGAGCGAAATAGATTCAGAAACTATTGAACTGATTTCATGTATTTTTTTTTTTTTAATGGGTGGAGAATTTCCCAGAGGTGTTTTTAGGCTATAAAAATTAAAATATTCATTGATTCTAAAAAAGAGCAACCTGACCTCTCCACTTACTTTCTCTAATTGTGACTGTCCACATGAAAAGATACCAAATCTTCACCGAGGTCAAAATTGAGTTTTTATGCTTTCTGAACAGAACACATCCTGATGAGCAAGCCTGTATTTTTAGAATTTTTTTTATCATTTTTTGTTTGGAAGATATGAATTTTTAAAATTTTGGTTATGAAAAACCTAGTTTAGAGAAATAAGGTAAATAACCAATGAAGTACGTGGCTGTTGATTTACATACAAGGAAAGGAGCAGGAGCAGCCAAAAATTAAAGCCTCCGATTTTACAATTAACGAGAATTTTCGGGAAAACTTTATTTTGCCATCATCAGTCTTTTAAATTGTATCTGTCCGGAGTTGTCAAAAGGGCACAATACATTTATTATGTATTACATTTATGGGTGAGTTATTCATTGACTTGTTTAGTGAGAAATGAGTTTAAAGTTTGAATTTTAAAATTTTTTGATATAAAATACATCGAACCTGATGAATCGAATATTTCATCATGTAAGATGAAGAACTAGAGAATCGGAATCAGTAATAAAAAAAAAATCGATTTTTTTTAGTAAATCGGCTCTCCAGAAAATTTAGCCCAGTGAAGATTTGGTACTTTTCATATGGACGGACATAATTAGTTTTTTTTTTAATTCATAATATTTTATAATTTTTACTTTCTCGTATAAAATATAAAGAGTTTGTCATTCTTATATCATGATTATCATTCTCGATTTCTAGCTCAATCTATTTGTTCATTTAAAGCAATTTTATCTTCTTATTTCTCGCTCTCAATTCAGATAGAAAAAAATTTGCAAATTTCGCAAACGGTTTGCGCACGCGCCTTGTAGGCTTTTTCATCCCCCTGAATGGGGTTATTGATTAGTGCCACAGGAACGGTACTAAATTCAAAATAGTAAGTTTGAGATTATTTTTGACGAATAACATTATTTTTTTTTAGTCTTTTGGCAGAGGCGGCGCGTCCACTAGGCCAACTAGGCGGCCGCCTAGGGCGGCAACATGGAGAGGGCGGCAAAAAGGAAAAAATAAAAAACAAATTTTGGTTCCGCAAGCGGCACCCGAAAACAAATTTCGGTCCCGGAGGCGGCAAAATTTTGTTTCTCTAAAAAAAATGAAAAAATTTCGGTCACGGGGGCGGCAAAATTTTGTGTCTCTAAAAAAAAGGTAAAGGGAAAATGTTCCGCAGGCGGCGCACGGGAAAAAATTTTGGTTCCGCGAAAAAAAAAAAAAAAAATTTGCGCAGAAAAATTTTTGAGATCGGGGAAAATTTTAAGGAGGGGGCGGCAAATTAAATTTTTAAAGTTTTTTTTGGGGGGGGGCGCAAAAAGAAATATCTTGCCTAGGGCGGCAGAATAGCTTGCGCCGGCCCTGTCTTTTGGTATCTGAGGCCATGAAGCAGAAGGGCATAATTTCATGCAAATGCGATCCTCTTGTTACACTGCTTGCGTCCCGAAATTTCTGCCTTTCAGTATAAGCTCTTCTTTTGATGATGTTTATAAAATCCGTTTTGGGGAGTTTGAAATTAAGACTTTTGTCAGAGTGGACAAGTCCTTGAAGGTAAAAATAAAACATACATGTTCTTTCAAAATCCTTCACCTGAATTACATGTTTGTGACAGTTAACTTTTTAAATGAACATCCATAAAGGCAAACCCAAAGCTTTTTAAATTTTATTAAATGGACTTTAAACAAGCTACCTACGTATATATAAATTCAATTTCTTCTCAAAAAGCTCTCTAATTTCATTCTGAACATTTCATAAACAAACTCCAAAATAAATATTTTCTTCAATTCTCCGTTTTTTTTTTGTTTTTTTTGTTTATATCCATTCTCTGATAGAAATTTTTATCCAATAAAAATATTTTTTTCCGCTCTAAAAAGTTGTTGATAAAAAAACGAGTTTCGCATTTCTATTGACTTGTTTCCGTTTAGTAATTCTGACAAAAAAAAAAAAAAAAAAAAAAAAAAAAACAGTGGAAAAAAATAGTTGGCAAAATTGAAGGCGATTTCTAAATAGACTTGACATGCGGCTGTTTACCGACTTGATGGTTCGATCGACATCTCCGTTTGTTACCTCCTGACAAAACATCCCCCCGACCCTCAAAATGTTTCCCCCAATCCTCTCAGTACCTTCCTATTCAAGCACGAATACCTTTTCTCTTTCTCTCTTCTTTTTTTCGCGTCAAGCATATTCAAATAACATTAATCTTTTATGCAAATAAGGTCATTGCTCTTCTCCAACGCACTGAAATATTATTTCTCTTTTTATTATCATTTTATATTAATATTTGAATTGCTTTAATTTTTCAATATTTAATAACATGACTGAGCTCCCACTCATATTAAAGAGAAATGATGTCGTTTATAAATATCTCAAAAAATAAATATTAAATAGGCTATTATCAAATTAAGTTAATGAAAGTTTATAAATTTTACATCTTGAATTCTAATACATGTATATCAGTGGAAAGTAAATTTATGTCAACACAAAAAAATCTACTGTGCGGCCAGTCACACCGATTTTTTGAAATTTTGTTTGCTTACAAGAGTGGGGAATTAAATAGTCAGCCGATTATAATTACGAATTTTATCGAGAAGTCTTTTTCGGCATCTTAGGCTATTCCTGTTATACAATTAAATATTTATTAATTCAAATAGCCGACAAAAGATGGAGGAAAGAGGAAGGGGATGGGGGGGGGTTGAACCCCCGGCTCTGTTAGTCAAAGCTTGTCCTCTGAAAAATCTAAACATTGATTCTGTGTCTTGAATACTCTTTTTACCATGGTATAAGCCTGTATATAAATTTTTTTATAAGTTGTCATAGAAGTAGTAATTTGTCTGAGAAAACAGAGATGCTTTGTTTTTGTTTGTACGTTGTAAATTATTTTTGGTTTTAGTACATTTTCTTAATTAGATTTTATATAGAAGGGTACTAAAGTCATATAGCTTCTGGAAATAAAATCTAAATGAGGACAGGACAAAGTAATAAATTATGCTAAGAATTAAATTTGTAAATAAAATTATTGATATAAAGCGGACTTTAACTTTTCCAAGATGGTGTCCCTTGCCCAGAGGTAGAGCTCTCGACTTTTTTTTTCTATGGATCAGTGGTGTGGAACCGCCCTCGTGGTGCATGATGAATTCAAATTTACATTGAATACCATCTAATTTAAATACTATAAATATAAATAGTTCTTCAAAAAGACCCTATCCTATAGATCTATGGATTCCGATATTGAAAGATAAAATATATTACATCTAACAATTTAAGAATAATTTTACTTTCTCTTATATATATGTATATACCATCAAGAGAAAGATATTAAATATGGCGGCTACCTGCCATAAGGCTCAAATGCCAGGTAGCCGCCATATTGTCCAATATCTTTCTCTTGATGGTACATATAGAAAGTAGGCCTATTGGATTTATGACATAAATTCGATGTCGAGATTTTGATGGATATACACGTTTTGAGGTCACCTAAATCAAAAAAGTGGTTTTCGCTCGAGGGACATGGTCTGTCTGTCTGTCTGTGTGTGTGTGTGTGTGTGTGTGTTCAATTTTAAGCATGAAGGAATTGAGCTAGGAGGTTGAAATTTTATATTTAAATTTTGTACCCTCCTGGACCGTGAAAATAAGCTTTCAAACAAAATCGGCCAAAGAGTACTAATACTTTACTGATGTACTTTTTCAGTTTTTTTCGATTTTCTCTAAATTCGCTCCAAATGATTTTGATTAAAATTCAAAAATCAATTATTTTCTTCTTTAAAATGTATATTCTCATTTTGCCATTGAAATATTCTGAAAACCACTTTACTCTTGTACGTATTTCATAGGAAGGATAGGAGAAATACCAGTAGTTGCCATGGCAACAAAATATAAATATTTTCCCATACTTATAAATTTTACATCTTGAATTCTAATATATCGACGGAAACTAAATATATGTCGACACAAAAAATCTGACGTGACAAGCACAGAACACAACTTTCTTTTGGTAACAGAAAGTTGTGTGCTGTGCGACCAGTCACACCAGATTATTTTTCATAGTTAAAATTGAAACATATCATTTAAACAAAAATAATTAACGAAAGTTAAAAATATCGTATTCAGTGTTGAAGAGTGAACTCCAAATAATTAATGAATTAGCTTAATTTAATTAAGAAATATTAATTAGCCTATAACTTTTAAAATATAAAATTCACACTTTCCATTTTTCAATACTAGGTGAGGTCACAGTACTAGTAAAAGTAAAAATGGATAAAATAAGGACTATAAAAACTCACAAATAACTTTCATTTCAAATTCAATTTAGCTATTGGAAAATAATGTTAGGGTTAATGCGATCGTTTTGGGTTTTCTCTTTTTCCGATAAACTCGATGGCAGAAATTTGAACAAGGTAGAAAGAAAATTATGTTAAACCACATGAATAAGTTTAAAAAATATAATTGCTTTAAATAAACAAATAATTTTTAAATAATTATTCATAAATGAAATAAAAAAAAAATTAAAAATATTTATAATGGGCTAGTTATTCTTTTTTTTATAACAGAAATGTTATGTTGACACAAAAATCTGGTGTGACTAGGGACACAAAAAAAGTATCGATACTTTTGATCCAATACTAGTACTTTTTACTCGATACTTTACTCATATGAGTACTTGATTGCCGGTATCGAATGAAAAGTACTCATCCAAAAATAAATTTTTAAAAGTCTTCGGCATTTTAGGCCATATGGTCGCACTGCACACAACTTTCTCTTACCTTCGGCAATTGAAAGTTGTGTTCTGTGCTTGTCACACGAGATTTTTTGTGTCAACATATATAGTACTTTGTTCCCGGCAATATAGGCCTACAAACAATTTGGTGTGTAAGTGGAATGAAATCCCTGTACATGCTTGGGACAGGAATACTTGAGCGTTCTTTCCTTAATGAGTTATTTAATTTAATCCATACTTTTTGATATTTCAGTTGAAATTCATTCAAATGATTGTGAAAATGACGTAAATTCAAGCTAAAAGGGAATCTCCTCCTTTTAATGACGATTTCAAGAAAAGCAATAAAACAGGCATTTAAAAGCAATAAAATCTCTTTCAGAGAAATTTACATAAACATTATGTTTTGATATTTTAACTGGAATTGATCTTCTTGAAATTTAAGATTTTTCCACAATAAATTAAATTAATTTCAAGTGAAATTTCAAAAAATGTGGGTTAATGGGAAATACTCAAAAACAAAAAAACTCTCGATACTCAAATTTTACCTCAAAAGTACCTATGTCGCAAGTATTTCAAGAAATTTCAATTACATCGGCATCGATACGATACCAAGCACAAGTATCGATACTTTATTTTCGATACCACATCCCTAGGTGTGTCAAGTACAGCACATAATATTATAAATTAAATCATACTAAAGTCTTATTATAGAAATTTCCCCCTTTCTCTCAAGTCAAATATCTGGGTCCACATCTGTTTGTTACACAAAAGTCCAAAAAATATACTACCCCAAAACTCATATCTGTCAGAAATTTAATTTATGTTTTTGAATTTATATATTCCATATTAATAAATACACATGAATAAATCATGCCATGGACACATCAACTCTAATTTATGTAAATTAATTATTTATGGAAAGTACAATTTGTACATTTGAAAAGAAAGCTGGACTGAAGAATCATACGCCCTTTATTTTTTAAATGACTGCAAATTCTCCCCGCCGTCCGGTCCATTAAACAGATAAAGAATCCCCCCTCCCTCCCATCCCACTTTATCACCCCCAACCTCTCGGCCTTTTGGACGTTCACATACGCGCAATAAAACCTCAGCATCATTCTTATCATTATAATGGACCTTCCCCCTTCACTGACCCTTTTTCCCATTCTCCAACTCGCAAACGAATTAGCGCCTGCATTACTGATATGTAGTTACAATTTTTATAGCCACTCAACCATACAAAGAACTTAATTTTTTCTCATATTAAAAAAAATAAATTTTGACACGAGCTTTTAATAAATGCAATAGCAAAATAGCAAAATAATATATATATAATATGATTTGATATTTAATTTTAATTAAATTAAATAAATTTTTAGTTAGGCTAACTATGAAAAAGAATTCAAACAAAATTAAGAAAAAAAATTTTAAAGCAGGAAATTGCAGCTAATTATTTTTCTAAACCTTATTCAAAAAGTTAGAGAAAATCAAAAGAACCTTTTTTTTGTTGTAACTTTAGAGATTTTTTTTTAATTAGGATCATTAAAATTTTTTTTTAATTACTTAGAAAATTTTTCTTAAATAGAATTTCTCTAATAAGCAATTAATTCTTAAGCTTTCTAACGAGTCTGTCTACTAATACAAAAGTTTATATCTTTATAATTAAGGTTGTTCGGATAGTACATCGTAACTCATAATAGAATCTAAATTTTTTTTTAAATAAAATTAAAAATTTGAATGCCAAAATTCCCTATTATAATTTAGTCGTGACCTATCATAGTTTATAATTGGATTAAGTTAATAATTTAATTACCAAAAATAATAAATGAATGACTTTCGACTTGAGCAGTATTTCACGTAATATAGAACTGGCAACATTGCATTCATCAACTATCTATTTTAAATCTTAAACGCCTTAAATTTTATTTTATTTAATATATTACAATGTTTAATGCAAATCAGTTTAAACACAATGGACGATTTGCGAGAAAAAATATTGTAAAATTGAAAAAAAAAATGTATCTGACATAGAGATAAGACACTTATGTTATGCGACGTTGCCAGGCTGGTCTGACTCTCGAGAATTCATTATTTTTAAATATTAGCGACTGTCATTTTGGAGAATTTTTTGACTTTCTTGTTAAAATATCTTTAAAAGCGGTCGGCAGAAACTTTTGATTTTATTTTTAACATATTCCTCGGAAGTGAATTAATAAAATGTAAGTTTTTTTGTTTTTGTATCTAATGCAGAGGTGGCTATATAATTCGATATGTGTGCGTTTCGTCGTTATTCCCCCATAGGCTACATGTTAAATTTCAATTTTTTAAAAATTAATTACACGATAACCCTGTGTCAGATCTGCTTCAAAATTTTATTTTATACGTATTTGATAGTGATTAATAACATATTAAAAAATTAGCTTTTAATCAAGGAAAGTGCTTTAATGTCCGAACAACCTTAAGTAAATAAAATTTTTGTCTTAATTGGAGAATATTTTTTAAATAATTTTTTTTCTCATTTTATTGTAGGGATGGAAAAGTAGACTCTGACTTTAGTCAAGAATCGATCTTTTACTGAAAATAATCGACTTTTTAGAATCGAGTTGAAACTCTTTCAAGTAAGTCATTTAGAATCGATTCTCACTGGACGACTTCGATTTTTTTCTTACAATACTTAGTATCCGATAAAATTATATTTTGTAACGTTTTCATTGATTGACTTTCATCTTTCTTTTAAAACCTACACATAACACACCAATCAACACGCTTTATAAAGCGCCCCATACACGCCGTACTTTGGTAAGCTAGGCGGATCCGGCAATTTACTCTGTATCTCCTAAGCACGAGTTATAGAGTTTTAAATAAAGTCGACTTTCAGAAATGATTAATCGAAAAATATCAAGTCGATTACAAAATCGAAAATCGACTTTTCGAGCGCCTTTTCTTTCTATGATGGAGTCAGGAAAAAAACAAGACGAGTGGAGTCAAATATTCTTTTATTTCAATTCTCGCCTTCACGGCTGACGTTTCGGCCCGAGGTCTAAGCATCTTCAGACCCGACTGGCAATAATCAAAAAGTATGGAAATTTGCAACAACAGCGACAACATTCAGCATGTGGTCCGCTCACAGCAAAAGGTAGATGAAATCTCCTCTACGTTTTGCTGTGAGCGGACCACATGCTGAATGTTGTCGCAAATTTCCATACTTTTTGATTATTGCCAGCTGGGTATGAAGATGCCTAGACCTCGGGCCGAAACGTCAGCCGTGAGGGCGAGAATTGAAATAAAAGAATATTTGGCTCCACTCGTTTCGTTTTTTTTCTGACTCCATCATCATTAAGCCAACAGCAGCAGATCTTTATCGATTGAACAATTGGATCAAAACTTATCTAATTAAAAAGTATATTCTTTCTGTCAAGTTTATTTTATTTTAAGTAAAAAATTCCTCCTTGAAAATTTTTCTATAAAAAAAAAATTTATTAGTAAGCTTACCTATTTATTTAATCTAAAATTTGCGTTAGACAATTACTAGTGATTTCAATTAACTTCTGAAGAATTTTGTATTGGAATTCAAATGGATTCGTATGTGTAGTGGTCAGTCAAGATAAGGTCATTTGTTTTTCATGACCTTTGATTCAATTAATATTATGACCTTTCTCGACCTTTGAGATAACCTATTCGTAAAAAAGGCCTCTAGGGCTCACTTGTATTTTCTTTTTAGAGTTCTCGGAAAAGTAATATCTTTAACGTTTTGAATGTCTTGATTTCAAAAAAATATCCTTTTGATATAAATTTAATCCCATCTGGGGATTTGGTCCAATACAACCTGCGGGGATTTTTATTTCTATTGCTTTATGTATCTATTTCTTTAATTTTAATATTATAATCTATTCCAAAAGAAAAGAAAAATATAAATTCATAATAAAAAATCTGGTGTGACTGGTCGCACAGCACCCAACTTTCGTTTAACTTTGGTAATTGAAAGCTATGTTATGTGCTTTTCACGCCAGATTTTTTTGTGTCGACATATTAGTTTTCGCAGATATATTAGATTTCAAGATGTAAAATGTATAAACATGAAAAAATAAATTATATTTTATATTAATTAAAAAGATTAAAAATTTTATATGGCAATCATTTCTCCTATCTTTCATATGAAGTGCAAGAGTAGCCCACGGGCTTGGCGTAGGGGGTAGCGGCACGCCTTATGTACCAAAGGTCGCGGGTTCGGATCCCAGGCAGTCCAATAATTTTATTTAAGCCATTTGGATACTAAATTGCTTAAATAAGAATGTCTGGGCCCCAAATATATACCGTATATTATTTATATAACGGTTAAACGTAAAAGTCTTATATGGCTTAAGTTGCCGAAAAGACTGTGTGAATGTGTGTGTGAGTGTGAATGAGAAAAAAGTGTTAAAAAGTGTTTTAAAAAAAAGTACAAGAGTAAAGAGGTATTCATGCAATTTCGAGGGCAAAATGAAAATATACATTTTGAAGAGGATCTACAAAATTTGGAATTTTAATCAAACTGAAAAAGTACATCACTAAAGTAGGCCCTACTAGTGCTTTTTCGCCGATTTTGTTCAAAAGCTTATTTTCACGCCTTGGGGATGACTAACTTAATATAAAATTTCAGCCTCGTAGTTTAATTCCTTCATGCTTTAAATTGAACACAGACAGACCATTTTGCGGGGCGCACTTTTTTGGACTCATGGAGCCTAAAAACATGTATTTCCATCAAAATCTGGACATCGAATTTTCGATATGAAATCAATACTTTCGTTCTGTAAATATTAACATATATAGGTAAAATAACGTATAAATATTATAATTAATAGGACTATAGCTACATATAAAATTTTTATATGATTTATGAAAATTAAATCCCTATGTCCAGGTGTAAAACAATTCTAAAACAGTTAATAAATAATGTATTTTAAAATTAATCTATCATGATAATTGCATTAAAAAAATGTTTTAATATTTTTTTGATGTAGACTAAATTACTCATTAAACATATGAAATTATTCAAATAAATATAATCCCAGTTGGGGAAAAAAATTAATGTTAATATTTTATGATAAAAAAAATTGCGAGTTTAGAGATCGTTGTTTTAAATTTCTCGTCTGGTGCCAAAGGTCAAGGGTTCGCATCCCGTCTCAAGCGAAAACAAGATCTATTTATTTCAATCGATTGGATTCAAGACTCTAGGATTACGAAATAGAAGCATTGTTACTGTTCAAAGGGGCATTATTAATTAAATTTCCAGTACACCAAACGTCAATAGAACATTAGATTTAGTAATCAATAAATGAAGCAAATATAAATTAAAATTCAGGGTTTTTATTTTTACTTTGACGTTAAAAGTTTATTTAAGAATGTCACAATGTTTGTAAAAGATTTATTTCTAATTAGTATAGAATGAAGTTTGAAATAAAAATAAATGGAAACAAAATTAATATACTAATGACTAGAGGTAGTAATACAATAAATTAAATGAAAGATTTAGAGGAAAGGATAGGCTATTAGGTAATTAAAAGACAGAGCTCTAAATTATATTAATTCCTATTCAAATGTCGATTGCATTATGCTAAATGGTTTCAAAGTTTTAATTCGCCTAAAGAACAAATGAGAAAATGAAAAGAAATTAGAGATGTATAAAATTAGAAACAAACATATATAAACATAAGAGTAAGAATTTATTATTGATACTTTCTCTTACCTCTATATACATGTATTTGAATATATAGAGAGAGAGTCAGGTCAAATATTCGATGTCAACAGATTTTGATGGATCTTCACCTTTTGAGGTCCCCTGAATCCAAAAAAGTGGTTTTCGATACATGGTCTGTCTGTCTGTGTTCAATTTTAAGCAAGAAGCAATTGAGCTTTTATATTTTTTTAATTTTATATTTTAGGCATCCTCCTAGGGCGTGAAAATTTTAATCAAAATCGGCCTAAGAGTAGAAGTACTTTAGTGATGTAGCCTACTTTTTCATTTTTTTTCCGATTTTCTCAAAATTGGCTCTAATGATTTTGATTAAAATTCATAAATCAACTATTTTTTTATATGTTCTTTAAAAAGTATATTAGTAAAAACATTGGCGAAAATTAAATATATGTAGACACAAAAAATCTTGGGTAACAGCTAAAAAAAAATAGCAAAATGAATAAGAAATTTAGAATAAAACTTTAAAAGTTGATAAAAAAATCACAAGGTAAAAAGTTTAAATAAACCACTTACAAAAATTCTAAACAACATACAAGAAAGAAATTTTTTTAAAGCCTTTTCGCCATTTGAAGCCATAAACGATACTTAAGTTTTAATACGATATATATGGACCTGTTATGCATTAGTGTGTCAAGCGTCAAAAAAATTAAAAATTGAGTGAGTTAAGCAAGGAATATTGTTTCAAATGCTATAATTAATATTATTTTTTATGAAATATGTCCTAAAAAAATTTATATTTAATGTTACTTGCACAATTGACAAAAAAATTATATATAATCCAATGAAAACAAAAAACTTTAATGTTAATTTTCTCAAAACTCGGTAGGTGGCATTTGACACACTAATGCGTAACAGGGTTCATATATGATCCATTTATATTAATTGGTATCCAATCGATTTAAATAAATATTCATCGGACTGTCTGAGATCGGTACCCGCATCCTTTGGCCTTAAGATTATCAATATTTAAAGAAAGGAATTTATTTTGTCCCTTTCAAGAATCATCTTTAAAACTTGACTTGAGAATTTTGACTGTAAATTACAATAAAAGGTTTTTTTTTTTATAAATCTGGTATTATTAATAAACAAAAAATTTTTGAATTTTAATTTTTTTTTAGCTTTTTTTTTTTCTTAAAAATTAAATTACTTAGAAGTTTAAAGAAATCAGCTCTCCTTTTAAATGGCGCCGAGGGGAGGTCGGTTAATGTAATTATGCTAATCGAGTTTGCAACTTGGGCCAATGGATAAAGTCATAATCTAGGATCGACTGAATCTCGATCATCCTTTCAGGGCTGGACCTCGGGACCCTCAGCTTCCCCTAAAAGTTTTCCCTTAGGAAGATATTAAGCTCCCGTTTCTGATCTCTCACTAACGACGCATAAATTACCCAAGAATCCAGTTGCTTAATTAAGTACTGATACAAAACCTTGAAATACTCCAGTAAACAAACAATTAATCTATCTGTTTAGCTCTGGATTCGTTTGTTATTCAAAATTTGATTCGTTTGACTTGTTTTTGATAGAATTAAAACTGCTCTAGTTCTATGTTTAAGTGCAAAAAGAAATTTAAAAAAAAAATTATTCTGTACAAAATTTTATTTGACCCATGGGAGCATTTATTTCCAAAGAAACATTTTCGTTTACGTGTTTTACTGGTTTATTTTTTCTTTTAAATAAGTTTCAAATATTTATTTTATATCTCAATTGCATCTATAGAGTTTAATAGAGCTTATCTTGTGAATAAGTAGGCTCTATATGAATTAAGAGCCAGGACCTAGTTGATCTAAGTATCTTTTACATATTATACTAAGCTTCTCTTTTTCTCTCTATCATACTGTAGATTCTTCTTCGAGCATGAATTTATTTAAACTTCCCCAAAAGACCGATAAGAAACTAATTTTACTCTTCAATTAGCAATCATTTTTATTATTATCATTTAATTTAACAATCTTTATCGTTATTACACATTTCGTTAATAAATGATCAAGAAAGTGAATTGAATAACTCATTTTCGAATATTAATGCTATTAGTTTTTTTTTTTTCATGCTTAGCGTTAAGCCGCTCTCGCGACTCTTGTAATTACATTTTTTATATATTTTACAAATACCAACC